>JARGYV010104054.1:0-12152 GCA_029532675.1 Ornithodoros moubata | reverse complement strand
GTTTTTGTTTTGGAATATTTTATTGTATTATTTTGTTTATTGACGAACACGAGTTTACAGACAAATCCAAGAGCGGGACAGTGAGAGCAAGCCCTGTAATACACTCCCAAAGTGTCGTTACACAGCTGCGAGCTTCAGTACTCAGTTTATCGATAATTACGGTGGATGCTTGAAGCATTATGATCCGCGAGAAATCGTTGACCGTTGCCACATGCATTTACCGGAGGCGCCGTTTTACTACATGTGTGGATGCTGCCAACCTTTTGGTCATCATGCCGCGAGCGTTTAAGAAGGTTCTATTATCACGGTGCAAATTGGCGTTCCGTGGCTAGAACTACAGTTAGGGACGAAATACAAGAGCAAGCGTCAACAAGCAAAGGAAGTCACTGAAACAAGCTCCTTGTGTATATATTTCGATATATGTACATACATATATACGTCTAAGAAGAGCCGGCCTCCGATCACCGGGATGAACGTAAGCAAGGAGGCAGTGTTACGATCGTGATATCACGTGCGCCCTTGTGGACGTTCTTTCTCTGTAGCTCTTGCTTCCTGTACCCTGTGCAAATAGAGTTTTCACGATCGTAACGCTACTTCTCTGCCTGCGTTCTTTCCGGGGATCGGAGACCGGCTCTTCTGAGGCAGCGACTCATAACAATATAATTTACAAAATAGCGTAATATGGCACACAATGTGCACATACATATATATGTATATCAGTTGAGCTAGCATGCGCAATGTTTCCCACATTGATTACGCACTTCGCCCATAATTCCTGAGGTCCAATTTGAGTACGGTTGACGCTCCGTATGTGCGGGTACCGAATGTCTGCAAAGTACAGAAAGCAACGGAACTTATGCAAAAGTTGTAACATGGACAACACGTATGCTGCGGCCACCTCCACTTGAGGACAGACGACTGTATATGTTCATTTGTTTTGACCCTCACAGCCTCGGCTCTTTTATCATGGATAGCATGGTCAACGCCTGGCATTGACCATGTTTGGACTTGACTATATATATCATATATGTAAGCAGAATTTTATCATGTATCTCTTGGTAGCCTCTCCGACACATGACCGATGGGTGCTGGAGTCCTATCGTGATTAGAAATTCACCAATTCCTTCCTTGCGCAGCGGCAGTCAGAAACGAACACCCGAAGTTTCGTCCTTGCGAAGCGTAGCACGGTACACCTTAGCACAAGCTAAATAAGCATAACACGCGCAGTATGCGGTACAGTGCGTGGGATATCACCTGGAAAATTCTACCCTTGGGTGGTGTGGTATTATTCTTCTTCTGTCTTCTCTTGCCGTTTTCTTCTCTTTTATTGTTGTATAATTATTGTTACCCAGCTCAGGTGCGTAGGCTCATTCTGTTATTGATCTTCTCTAGCGTGCCAATGTTTTACGAAATTTTATATACGCAGCCAAATACAGATTTATCAATAGTTATTCACCACACTCAACATATCGACGTCACCAGCAAATATAATCTTCTGTTTAATAAGAATAACAATGTTTGAATAGAAGTTTAAGAATACTATTTAAGAAGAAGAAGAAAGAATTTGATAAGAATAGTGCACAAAATTAATTAATGAGGAAAGGAGAAGGGAGAACAATAAGAAGATGATGATGATGATTCGGGCGCGATGATCAGGGACACTGACTGTGTTGTATTTGTTACGACCTTTCTCCAGACGATCAGAATCAAACTGGCACAGCCTGGATCTCCCACAAACAGCATGCTTGCACATCCACAGGTGTTCCACTCAGCTTTAACAAAGCACCGCCACTGTAAAGGTCTAAACTATTGAGCCAACCATTTTGGCATCTCCAACTACGAGAGCCATGGACTCGATTTTGAATAGACCTTTGTGCGTACATGTTTCTCGGAACCCGACGCGCGCGACCCATTAATGTTTGTGCATTTGTGGTCAAGCTATCGCAATCCGTTAATCCCAGAGCACTACGGAAACTACGACAAGTTTAAAATGGCGGACTGGATTACGGGATCGAGTTCAACCAAATGTCGAGTTTTTACGTCACTAACCTGGTTAATTTGTCCAGTTAAATGATTAGTTTCTTTTTCCCCAAAGTGTGTTCATTGGAGCTGCCATGTTGAGGGACAGCGTTCATTTTTATCCTTTATAAGCGGACACGCGCTTTGTCCGAACAGCTTGTGCGGCGGCACTTGCTGCAGGAAGGTTTTGTTGCTGTTTGAGTTACTTCGTCGTCAGGCGTCTTTTTGGTTCTAAGCTACCGCTCTCAAGACGCGACGAACCTCCCTACGAAGCAGGGAAGAACATTACCGTTACTACCACCTTCACCACTAATCGAAGTGTGCGTTTTCAACAAGGACTATTGCTGGTTTCTTTAGCAGAACGTGAACCTAAAAAGGTCCTGTTGTTCGGCACTTTTCAGAACTCTGGAATATTATACACGCAATCTACCGATCATTACATTGTTATAATGAGGTTCCGAAAACGTTAGGCTGCTCTTCCCCAGTTCCTGGAGTTTCGCGCCCAACAACGTGAGTGTGTGGTCAAGATGTCACATAAGTCGTGATGTTCTGAGTTCCCATTACTGTTACCTCAATACCCCGAACGCACATTGTCGTCCTATCCTTGTTGACAAATATATAAAATAAACTACAGTCCTATATGGTATAATCTAGTATATACAAGCAGTATCGAAGAAAAATGTCAAATTGATTTACCGTCTGCCAGAAAATATATAAGGACAGCACAAAAGTGGAGCGACAGAATGACTACGCAATTATCTCCTGCATTAGGCTGCTTCGTAATTGGCTTCATATGGAAAAAACTTCACGCTTTCTGCAATTCTGTGGCCTTGCAAACGGGCTCTTCCATTAGGCGCGCGTTATTCCTTTTTGCGCGGTTATGTTCACCTAACCTATCGTCACGGTGATTATGGTGTCGGCCCACCGTCCTCTAAAAACGTCCGCGAAGATGTCACAGAAAGACACTAGGAATGAATTGTATCTTCATAGCTGGTCACAGTCTCGAATAAGAGAAAGGAGTATCTGAATGACATTTTTCGATTGGTTACCTCATGACGTTACACGAGTATAATTTAAAAAAGCTAAGCTAGGCTAAACTAAGCACATAGGTATCATGCATCAAAGACTACATTCGTGAGGGTTGTGGAAACAGGCTCAAGTGACATAGCAAACATCTGTTTACACGCACCACCATGTAAAATCATCCTATCTGTACACCACATAGATAGTGTACATCAGACGAAAAGTCCATTTCAATTCAAAGTTTAATTGAAAAAGAAATCCCTTTGTCCTACCTTGCGAAATTTTAGACGAGGTTGGCTGGCCACGTTGCTGGTCCTTGGTCGGTCAGATGACAAAAAGAACAACATGAAACACAATGTCAGTGCCTGGTGGCTTTCACCCATTTGAGAACGGTGAAATTAGGCACTAAATAGCCTACCAGGCTATTGGATTTTGCGCAAGTGCTCGTCCACTTTCTGTCAGCAGTCGCGTGCACTTTGCAAGCACTATTGAATGTGATAGAGCGAAGCGCGCCTGATTGAATACCGAATGACTGAATGTCATTTCCAGTGAGTATACGCATGGTGACAGCAGGTGGATGACGCGCAAGCAGCTCGAACTATTATACCCTGCGTCAGAAAGAGATGGCAAAGAGAAGATAGCACAGATAAAGCAAAGGTTCAATTATGCTTGAACGGGTGGCGATCAGTACTATTTCGCCCGCAACCTTTCCTTCCTTTTGTTATTTGTTTGTTTTTCGTCAGAAAGAAGAACAGAGACCTCACAGGTGGCACGCACCCCTGCCTCCAGCCGTTTGCACACCGTGAACTGAGTCATTGCCAAATCACAGTGAGAGTTGTATACGTTTGATGGGTGGCACACTTCCCGTTGACACAACATACGAAATAATAAGTACTTAATTCATGAGAAGGATTTTCCGAAAGCGGGGTATCACATTTGGGCTCAAAGGCATCTAAACAAGGGCTTTTACACACAATTTCCGGCCATCACGTGACACCATCACAGTTCTTCTTAGCATTCAGGGAAAGTATTGCTACCTGAATGCTTGTATAGTGGGTTGTTGAATGTTTCGTTTTAGTGTGACCTTTATCTTTACAGTATCAAAGAGGCTCTGAACAGTAAATGACGACCCTCATGCTCAATGTCAGGTGGTAAAGGACGTAGAACAGATAGCATATGCAAAAATTTACTTGTCAAAGCCCCACAGTTTTCTGAAAACAGAATTTCCAAAAGCTGCTTTAAATCGACAGCAGAACGTGCGACAGCTGAGCGAGGAATTCAGTTACGTAAAGTAATTTTACCACGGCTGGTACTGTGTGTGACGTCAGTTGCGTCTAATCGAATTGTCCAGCGGTACTCTTGTGATTAGCCGCCCTCGGTAGCGCAAGGGTAACCTGTCAGATTTATGTGGTCTAGTTCGCGGCTACGATTCCGGTCGAATTCGGTGGCATTCTGCGGGACGTTAACATTGTCACTGACACGGTGTGTCGGAAATTTCCATCGCACAAAAGAAGATTCCCGGGTGGTCTAAATTATCACCACCCTGTGGCACGTGCGACATGACGCCACATGAGCAGACAAACCATACATGTAGATCATACGGCACCATTATTCTCACGTGATCGCAGATTCTAAATGAAAGTATTTGTACTGATGGACAAGTATACTTCATGAATCGTTCTCATTATGAGTATAAATGAAAAGTGTATACCCTTTGAGTATTTGTATTGCGTACGTTCTACGTATTTCACCACGCCAATATAACAAACCGATTGCCGCGACTTCTGCTATCGCGACTTTCGGTTCCGATCTATCGTTGCGCGATCTCTGTAGGGTTTATGAACATGATTTTCCAAGGTTATCCTGTATCACCCTTCAAAACAAAACGAAGGCAAGGCACTTTGTCAAGGCATGTTGTAGTTTGCTTCAGTGGAGACGCATGCAGCATGAATATGTGTGGTACCAGCCCTGGTCTGTTGAATGACGCCCGAATCCGGAATTTTCTTTCTCTGCTTGTGCTCTACCATATGTCCTGTACGAGGTGATGAACCGGCGGAGCAGTTGTGATTAGTCTCGGGTTAGTCCCGCTTCACGGCAGCTTACGTATTCAACGATTATATGGTCCCAGAAGGAAGCGGCAATCGGGAAAATCTCCGTAAGAAAACAGCTGTACGTACTCTTCACAGTTTCCCGTTGGCGTAGTGCACAAAGAAACTGAGGTTTGTGTATTCTACATTGATATTGTACACATTCAGTATCACCCACTACGCAGTTTGAATTATGTAAAGAATAATACAGATTTCGTAAGTTTCAAGTTGAGCACTGATACTACGCATTACGCATTATATTATATTACGCATTAAATTGAAGAAATGTGTGTGTGTTCAAAATGGTTGATCTCACGACTGTTACCATTAAAAATGCATGACATCCGATGGTTAAAACATGTTATATATCGGAAGTATTATTCACATAATGCGTCCACTGCTCTAGTGGCTATCTATCAAATGCTTGTGTACACCAGTAAAAAGATAAATTGAAATAAAATTTAATTATTGCCATTTTCACAGGCAGAGGTATAGAAGGAAATAACTCTAGAGTATAAAACATGTACCAGGTCCACTCTCTCATATTCATTTTCATTGCTGTCCCTGGTGCCCGTTTCATCATCACTATAATACACGAGCATATTTCCGAACATTCAAATGCGCGACCTACCCACTGGTCAGGGTCCCTTGAAATAAAGAAAACGAAAAAGTCGAATCTACTGGAGCATACAGGTTGGCACATCTATACCCTTAATGTTGTGCTTCTGAATTTTGCCTTTTTGGAAGATGAAAATAAAACGAGCTGCGGTTTTAGCAGATGTTACTAACACGTTAAAATAAGGAGGTGATAATAACGGTTATTTTGTCAGGAAATCTTTCCGTGATGCAGGTTTGGTTCGCTTCTTTCCTGCTTCCTTCCTTATCCGCTCTAACCGCACGCACCAGCCCGAAAAAAAAAAATAAAACTAAATAATTGTCTAATTAAATATATAAACAAGGAGAGATTCATTGTTGCCAAAACAATTCTGACACGTGCTATAGGTGCCGGTGAAGATGGCACTTATCTCGCTCGCTGTTTCCTCGTTAGAGGCAGAGGTGTCGGAACCACCTGCGCACATTTCATCTTGAGTTGAAACAACTGAAGTACTTTCAGTTGAATAAATAGGGTGAGATGCTGTTCGTGCGTGCTGCCCAGGCTGCTCTCGACTACAAATTCCAGACATATCTTGCCGTCCCCGCAATAAACTCGCCGAAAATAAATCGGTGAAACTCTCGTGGTGGGAAAATTCTGGCCCTAACTTGTCTAAAAGTGTCAAAGGAAGTGCACTGTTTCCAGCTCGTTTTCATTACTTCGGGCAAAGGGCTGATATTTCTCAACTCAGGATTACTTTCTTCACTGCATGTTTTACAGGCATAATCATATGTGCTAGCGTAAACGAAACATAGGCTGGAGCATGGACAGATAACTTACTGTGGGGCTTCACTTCATCCGCAGAATACACGTGAGACAACCAGAACAAATGCACCGTTCATTTTTATTGCTGGCTCTGGATAGTGCCACCATGTCGGCGGCGAGATGTGAAAGCGGCTACTGGGCGGCTACGCATCTCGCTGTAGAGAAGATTTCAGAGAGATTTCTTCGTATTTATTCATAAATTTGAAACAAAAATCATCACTTAGACATAAATAATTTGTTCCAAATAAGTTGTTACCAAAGGTAAAGCGGCAAAACCCAAATGCCGCTTGTATATTCGTTAGGCATTCTATGCATAGTGCATTCTATGCAAGAGTGCATAGAATGTGTGCATAGAATCTATGTCTGCTTACTGTCTGCTTTTATTTATCTGTTATATCTCTGTCTCATACTATGTCTGCTTCATTTGATACATTATGTTTGGCCCTGATTAAAAGAATGCGCAGGGTTGTGCGCATTGTGCTGAAGAGGTACCAAAGATGCGTTTGCAAAGCGAACACATTCATAATAATAATAGTAATATTATATAATATTAATAACAATGATTTGAGTTATTTTATTTCAGGTGCCAGTGAATAGCCGTTAGGTCTAGGTTAGGCTTCTCTGGCTCATTGCCTGGTTTTTGCGCCACTAAACCCCAATCAATCAATCAATCAACAAATAGAAACAGGTGAACAGGTGAAACATAGAAATAATAATAATATTATTATTATTGTTGTTATTAATAAGTAACTGGAGGACACAGTGGGATGCCGCGCGAGGCTCGATTCCAGATGTTTCACCGAAATTTGCACTTAGGTACCCGGTGACGAAAAAGGTATTTTAACGCACCGCAAGTGCATGCACAATGTCGGATCATGTGGGTTTTGGTTGGCGTAGAGTGGCAAGGAAAGATATCACGTGGCCTTACAAGGTTACTCGACTGGCGCTGTTTAAAATTGAACTTTTTCTAAAGCTTGCGACAAGTATGCTACTTTACATAGACTATGTTTGAAAAGGGCTTTCCTGAAATATAAACTTCCTCAGCTTATATAAAATATCACCAACTAATTCTTGACGTCGTTTCGTTGTGGTTCCCTCTTCAAACGTCGTTTGCACGGTCAGCTTGAGAATTGCTCGTAACAGCACCTTCTTAATGGCAGACACTAGGCGATCCTGGAAGTGGATTTTTCATGGCATACGGTCTGAACGAAACCCCATCCAACAGAAGGAGAGAACTGCCTAATTCGATTATGACAGTGCCAGAAGCCTACTGCTTCGTCGACGCATCGAAGCATATCAGGTTGATTCTGGCAATCGTCTGGAAGTGCTCACCCTGCCACTTAGCTATAAAATACCCCGCTTCTTACTAGCATTGTCGAGTTTCATTATACGCACAACGTGTTTGTCTTTTCAGTTTGACGAGGAAGCATAGCGAACACACCCGCATCTATCCGTGAGCTTGCCGGCAGCGGTAATTGGTCACTAACACCGTCATGTGACTGTCAGCCCCCTATGGCTACCGCAGGTAAACGCGTCAACTTCGTACTTTACTGTGGCCAGCCAATAGTGCAACATTTTATTAATAGTGAGTTCTTTTCGAAGTATCTGACACATGTCTTATATATGGGTGCTCCTAACGTTCATGTAACGAAAATAATACCACAATTCTTAGCACCACAAACGGTATGTACTACTTCCACCTACGACCAAAGTTTTGAATAACGACTCCGTGCTCAACGCATCTGAAATCAAATGAATATTTTTTTACGCAAACACCTAGCGCCCATAAGCGTTTACTTCAGTCGTAAGTGACGAATGATGGCTTATTATCAGTCAGCGGGATTTTGAAGCATTGGAAATCATGCAAAGAAGAAATTACTGGCATGGTCCTGGTGCTTGAGAAGTTCGAGCTGCATTACATAACTTAATAATCATAGATCAGACGCACCCAAAAAGCCAAGTCTTCCAGTTTCCCGTCCTTTCAAACAGCCGGGTCATTCCATCACACTCTTACCACACTCAAGGTAGAAAGGGCAAATATGTCGCGAAGTCGCCTTCCCAGGGCGCAGGGTGTACTCATGGTCGTGTCCTATCGAATACATATCCATAAGGCAAGGTGATGAGGCTTTGGGTAAAACTTTTATTCATAGAACCACAGAGCGGATATTGCTTAAGGTTTTCTATTTTACTCAAATGTAAGCACATCACAGCACAATGGAGCAGTAAGCCACTCTTTGTGAAGGCACTGTGTGACACATCCTTGCTATTATTACAATTTTGCAGAAAACAAAAAAGGGGGACAGAAGAATCTAGGGACTCTCCACAAACACTGCGGAGGTAACTGTGATTAGATGTGTGTATCATGGATTGCACAAAGTTGACGCCAGTGCGGTCTCGGTAGCAATCCGCCATCCAGGGCAACAGGCCTGGCTACTGGGGGACCCTATCTTTACGTCATAGTATGGAAGTTACGATAAGGGCGACTGACAAAAGAAACAGACACAATTCACTTTCTTTTATTGAACTGCAATGAACATAGCAAACAAGTCACAACTGCGATGCACATCCCACAGAAATAGCATCATTCTCGTGAAAGTCAGATTTAGCTGAGCAAACCTACTGCAGAACGAATGATAACGTGCATTGTTCACACACAGGTTAAGAAATGAACTCCTCATCACAGCTAGCGGCATCCGGCTGAGAACTGACGCGCTTCTGCCGTGTTCCAGTACAGTAAACATTTCTTCGTTTTTTTTTCTTGTTTTTTTTTTTTTTGTGGTGCTCTGTTCGTATCTACACCTTTTATTATCCAAGTTTATACACCACTCCAGTCTTTCGTCTGACGTCGCCAATTCTTCTGGCATATTCTTCTGGCAGCGATTATAATCTGCGCATAGATGGTGCTTGAGCAGTTAGAGTTTTCACGTCATGATGACGGCTGGACCCTTCTTAGTGATAACTGCTTAGGATTGCCATGAGTAGGCTCGGTACATTATTTGTGCGATAGATAGGTCTGAGACCAATTGCAGCTTTTCACACCACGGTCAAGAGATAGTTTGGGTGCTATGGGTCTTCAGGGGGACCTAGCACTTAATAGTGCTCAGGACTACTGTCATTGAGTAGATGAGATCTATACTTCGTTTTGGTTCAGCTAGTTCTGGCTTTCACGAGAATGAATTTCTGTAGGATATCCATTGCGGCTCAATAAAAGAAGGTCAAAGCGAAAAGTGTGTCTGTGTCCTTTGTCCCTTGCCCTTGTCGTAGCTTGTATGCTATGGCGTAACGTTGCAATGGGCCCTAGTAACCAGGGCTGTTGCCCTAGATGGCTGGCTGCTATGCTGTGATGTTCTTAGGTCATGATGCAAAAGAAAAAAAAAATATCCCCACGAAAAAGTTCTCTGGAAATGGAGCCGCACTCGGCAGCGCAGAGGTAACGTGCCTGGCTTCTGCGCTCAAGATCGCGGGTTCGATCCGGGTCGAGGACCGTAGCAATGTGGGGGAGATAAACATTGTTACTGGCACCGTGTGTCGGAGATTTGCGGCGCACGTCAAAAGATCCCCAGGTGGTCTAAACTATCCGCAGTCCTACCCTGTGGGCGTGCACCATGCCGCCAAAACTAGGCAGGCAGACCGCACCCGCTTCTCTACAACAAATTTCCTTTTCTGGAAATGGAATTGAGAAATAAAAAAATTGAGACGGAAGTCCCAGAGTACTGGAACCGGCTACTCCGGAGCGCTAAAAAAAGAAAAAAGCCCGCAACACACAACAAGAACACTTACACGCAAAAGAAGAAGAGCAAATGGAAAAATAACCAGCGCAAAGCACACAGCACACAGGCAGGCACACAGATTCTCATCAGGCCACGCCTCAGAAAAGTCTGTCCGCTCTGGTATCGGTAATAAACCGGACCAGAGCGATTTAAGGACTTTGAAATTTAGTATTCCCATCTTATGGCATTGTATTACTATTATTGCAAGACTTTTTGTCCGCAGCCGGACTCCTGATAGTGTTGTGTCGCTAATTGATTTTTTGTCCTCATTATTATCATTCCACATTTATCCTGTTCATACATGTTGCAATGGAGTAGGCTATCGTCTCTGGCACGGTGAAATACCCTAATACCGTCGTCGCTAAAGTATCTGTTGGTGTTATTGCAAACCTGGTCGAGCCCCGCGAACTCGTAGAGGTCGGGCATCGCTGTGTAGTGGTACTCTGTGGAGTTATACGACATCTCCGTAAGAACGAAGACGGCATCAGGCACAAACGAAACAAACAGAGAAATAGTTTCTCTGTCCTGTCAGGTAAAATACAAGTTTTGTCGCGGCGACACGCTAGTACTCATTTTTCTTGCTAGCGATCCAGGAGACCCTATGGTACTCTCGCAGCTTGCACATCGGGGAAGAGCGGACGCAGGAATGGGTACTTCACCCTTCATGATTAACTGCAAGCAACCGCGCACATGAGCAAGAATTGATCGTGCAGAAAATGATATAATGCCCCCGAAGGCGCTATCTCTGTTCGTTCACCTGACTTGCCCGAATCCACGGCAGAGTACAGGTTTTATATAGGATTGACGCTCTTTCATTGGAAAAGCGGAGCCTGTCAGCGGCAGCGTTAGATCGAAACAGGGAGGTGCATTACTTGCACTAACATTACCAACGGTTCGTGGCACATGTGGAAATGAAGGGCAAGATTTACCTGGCTTTCGTGAAACCTTGAGCCTGCCTTGTCATCTTGCCATACCGTAAAACTCTTCCAACCATGTCTGGCTTTCAGCTGTCTCACATTGTTGGAGTGAGTACGAAGAAGCCGCAGTATATATCTCATTCTCCTCAAACACTGTTTTGTTCTTCCCGCTTTAGTGTCACCATTTAACGTTGTTGAGCTCTGTGTTTCCTCAATTTCTGTTGCCTTTTTGTTCCCATGCCTTAGGTTTGTTGTTGAGGACAAAAGAAGAAAAGAAAAAAAAGTAAGAATGATATCTTGCCTTTGTCGATGGCCTTATATGTACATCATCACAATGTCCTCATGACCTACCGAACAAACCGAAGGAAGTATCAGTTATGTTCCTGCAATGTGGCTCTTTTATTTGCCCCTTCCCACTGTCTTCAAACATCGCTCTGAAGGCTTTTCAGACAAGTAATATGCCAAACTGCTAGATGCGATCTTGTCCATTTTTCAATTTATTCGGCTTTTCAATGTATGGAAATAGGAAGCAGTACAGGAAAACTCCCCATGGTGTGAACTAAACTGTTGTATATCAGGATATAAAAAATTACATAAATTATACTGCGGCTGGGGTGACGGCAGTAAACGAAAGCACCACCACCAACACCAACAGAGTACATATCATATAATGCGTTATATCGAGGTGCATACACCACAGATATTTATTTATTTATTTATTAAATACCCTACAGCGCCTTTGTTGGCGTTACAGTAGGGGAAGGTGGCATGCACAGCTATTAACCAGCTGGTGAAGAACAACTAAAGGAGGCAGCAAAACAACGAATATCAATGCAGGGTATTCACACACATCTGCCCACAATGTGTCACTCACACAAAAAGGAACAAGAAATAGCACAAAATAATACATGCATGCAAC
>JARGYV010104053.1:0-21071 GCA_029532675.1 Ornithodoros moubata | reverse complement strand
CTTGTTGCTCCATCTTCTTCTTCTTATCGTATTTTACTCCCGTGGTCGTCCGCACCAGCTTTTGTTTGACTATATATATTGAAATATATATATATTTCAAAAAGAATGTCTGTACGGGATGTGAAGGCATGCATTACGAGGCACGCTGTTGTTTTCCAACGAGATCCGCTATACAGTGTTTTACGGGTCGGCTAGCACTCAGGGGTAGGGAAGAGGTGGTGGGGGGATTCCGCAAGTACTAAGTGGGGTACTGTTGGGATGCTATTGGGCACAAGCAATTTCCAGGTAGGAGTGAATACGTAACTACTAACGGAACACAGAGGAATACCCCACCCTTACCTAAAAAGAAATGAAAAAAAAAAGAAGAAAGCTAATACTGGGATGACAAGGCAGCGATTTAAACCCGAAGTCTGTAGGAACGTCGTCGTATACGTACACGCAATGGAGCAAGAAAGGTAAATAAGGTGTCCGTACACATTCTACCCGACTAGCGAAACATTTTCGTCCGGAAAAAGATAATGTATTATGCACTGCACAACGGGCGAGGCTACGGCAGCCGCGCAACTGTCTTCAACGTCTCATCTTCCGAGGCCATTTTCTTTTACATATTTTCTGTCTTCCCTCGTAAAATTACTCGCAAAAAGCGCGGCTGTTATGATACGATGATGAAAACGTAAAAAGAAAGAGAAGCCAGAAACAAAGCTGTAGGAGAAAGGAGAAGGGAGAAGTCAGAAGAAGAGAAAGAAGAAAAAGCTGTGTGGTAAACAACTTGCGGTTGCTAGCCTGATTTGTGAGTCTTGGATGCCTGTCCTCTTTCCCGTAAAGGTGCTTTTCCCACTCGGTCACTGTTTTAAGGCCGTTATGTCAGCCTGTCTTATGGCCTCTGGTATAAAATGACTTCGTGACTGCGTATATGCGTATATATATATATATATATATAATACTTCGGGATTCAAGGCGGACTGATGGTGGTGCGCTTGATGTGCGTCATATTCTCCATGTAACGAGACTGCGAGGCTTCGTATCAAAGGCTGAACCAGAAATTACTTCGCACCGCGAATAGGCGGCCAAGAGCGTGCGCCATGTGACCAAAGGGATGGACGAATGTTGGTAGCAAGTTCCATGTTTATCATCTCCTGTTGTCCTGTAGTTGGTGTGCTGTCCTTTTCCATCCGTCAACGCTATTATCAAAAGTTTCAAGTAATAGGTTAAAATAGCGATTCAAGGACAAATCCCTGTAATCGCCAGGACATAATGCTGAGCCCCTAGTACATGCTTTACGGTTTGCATTGGAGATTTGCTTGGGCTACATTCGTTGACACTGTACAACTCGACCGTTATGAATCTGCAAAATCACCTAGTGCAAGTCAAAACTTCTTTATCAGCTATAAGCGCACATAAGCTTACTAGCCAATACTCCCAGCACTCCGGAAATGCTAGGCGTGCTCACTTCTGGCAGCTGTGCAGGGCATTCGCACCGCCAGTTAGACTTCGATTGGAATCACAATAAATCATAATAATCGTTCCTCTCTACGACAAAATTCGGATTAAAGAGAACGCCTTCGAAGGAGCAAACAATCTAGAACGGCTGGGAGTCGATCCTTTTACGTTTACAACACTGGGCTCCATAAGAGAAACAACAGGGGTAGAACAATAGAAAAGGAATTAACCGAGGGACACGGACGTTAAAGGAAGCTAGACTAATAAAGAAACAAAGCATTTGGTTCCTTCCAATGCCAAAAGGAGACGAGAAGCAGTTGTCAAGCAATGCTGCAACCCCTTCTCTGTCCTTGTTCTGTCCGCCCTCGTTGTTCCAGCGATTCAGCAGCAACGGCTGCGTTCTATTTCGGGTCTATTCACATGTGCAGCCCTTCGAGAACGCCATCGGCACACAGGAGAGAACATTTGGTCGTAACACAATCTTTCGTTCGGCGAACCAAAGCGTTAATGCGTCAGCAAAAGGAGTGGATTAGGGGTATGTGCTCACCAACCCTATTTTGCTGCATACTTGGCAGCTGATGCTGCAAACTCGGTCGAAGCGACTAAATCTCATCGGGCTCTTCCGATCCCTCGCTTGCAGGAAAATCTCCGTGAGGGCTTGCGTGCAAAGGAATGCGTGTCCCCTGCGCGCACCCCCAACACACACATGTCACTCGAGCCTTCTTTCCAGCAATATAATAAGTGCGACATCATCCCTCAGGTCAACGGACTCGTTCAGACAACGCAAGTTGGTCCAGTCACTTGTGCAAAATGCTTTGCATTCCACATTTGCCAAAGTTTCGCCAACCACACAACTGATGCAGCTGTCGTGTTCACTACAGACTGGGCCTTAATCAACAACCCTCGCCATCTGAGAAACGCGTGACGTCTGATTAATTCGAAGCCAGCGCGAAAACACGTACGAGCGGCTCGTGCAGAGCACATACATGCTATATCGAACCGTGTTATTCTAAAGCGATTCCGTTCACTGGGGACACAAGCCACCTGCCATGTTCCGCCAACACTGGAAGAGATCTTTCTGGGCCACAAAATCAAGTACCTGGCTTTCTCTCACCCTTGATTTCAACGATTTTATGGAGGCAACAATTTGTCTGCTGTCCATGAGTGGAAAAGGTAAAGCTTGTTTGACTGAGATGTCGTGGACGGGGTTTGCACAGCAGAGAGTCCTTGAGAGGGCAATAGTACGACAAATACGGTTAAGGCCCGCAGCTATTCGGTTCGAGTTAGCTTTTCCTTTCTTTTCCATTTTGGCACCCTTGGCACCCTTTGTTTTCAATCACCGGAAGTGACGAAAGACTTCGAATACATGTCAGTGTGTTTGCTGCATTTATTTTCCCATGGGATTGCGTGGGAAAAAATAGTGCACATAGCGCCAACCGTCAAACAGAATGCTATCTACCAGTGCTTACACTGTTATTTTCCCTTGGGTTTGCGTGGGAAAATATCATTTTGTTTCACGGTTGGCGCTAAGTGCACTACTTTCTCCCACGCAAACCCAAGGGAAGATAACAGTGTATATCCAACAATCAGAAAGACTACAAAAGGAATCAACTTTTTCATTTACCGTATTACAGTCACAGAATCGTTAACTTCGTGGTTTCTTATTTTTTTTCACATCTACACTATACTATCTCATCACTTGTATGGTTGGCGACGCTTACGTTATACGCCAGAATGTACGCACCCTTCATGTATATCAATGGTACTTCCTTGTAATTGATTGACATGAGCTGTTCTACTAATTATACTATTTTTCCACGTTTTCTCCATTTGGTAATGTCGTCCACGCGTAGTTGAAAACGCTGAATCTCCAAAACACGAAGTTTTCCTTTGAATAGGCATAGCCGAAGAATACACCGGCACATCCTCATATCCTCTCTGGATGATGCCTAAGACCCGAAAACATATTGGGAACCGATAAAACCCTGGCGAAGTTTATTACAAGCATCTGTTAGGAACGTTTAAATTTTGCTCGTTGGTCGATCCTCCCCCCGTTTTCCAAAAATGAAGAAAAAAAAAAAGAATGCACGTGAAGAAAACGATCCCACAGAGGGTATTGTATAGAAAAACGGGAACGCTCTCTCTAACCATCTAATCTGCTCAGGAACACCCTCTAAACAACCTAGGAAAGGAGAAAGGAAAGTCACCACCGGCTTCGATCCTCGTGTCCCAACGAAACCTCCACTTCTTTTTACGGTTTCCTACGGTTTCTGCAGCACGCGTTCCTTTAAAGAACAACAACCCCGTGGCACGAACACAGGGGAGAGCCACGACCGTGTGTGTTATTCTCCATGTTTATAGCCCGGAGTCTGTCTGTAATGAGGGTTCCAAATCCAGTTTGGCAGAGACCACGTCGAATCGGCTCAGCGAGGCCCTCAGAACGGCTCACGTGCGTGCCAACGCTACCAGCCGATTATTGATCGCCGAGACTGTGGCTGCCTCTTTTTCCAGTTGTTTTTCAACGTGCTTCCTTCTGTTGCGTGTGTACAGACACACGTATATCTATCGACCCACTGTCCTGCTTCTATCGGAGGGGAGGTTGCGGTGATGTCAGCTGCCCCAGCTATTTAGAGTATTTTTTTTCCTTTCTTTTCTCTAGTTCTTTCTTCTTGTGGTTGCATACCTGGCAGAACTGGAGTACGGAAATGGGAGAGAACTGCAACCCGATCGCTGCTCTGGATGTCGGTGATTGAACAACTGCAGTTCATGACGAAGGGAGCAAGAGGCGGAGGGCAGAGTATCGGTGTCTTTAACCACTTCAATTCCTGACATCGGCTTGAGGGCGCGTCACAATTGATATGCTCGTAGCCCCTACCCCTCGTCGAAAAACTCCTGCATCTGTGGATATAGTGACAACCAGACCCAGATGTATCCGGAAGATGTGAAAAATAACGTCGGAGATGCATCCACCGGCTCTGTTCAAAGGCGTTTTTCTTGGGTTTTCCCCTTACGATTAATAGCATATGCTGACACGCTTCCCTTTGAAGTCGGCGCAAGACACATCGGGTGTAGCAGAACGATACGACCGGAGATACATCAAAGGTGAATACCACGAGGAGGACATGCCGGCAATAGTGCGATAGCGCCCTAACTCGAAATTACTGGGATTTTTGCTCGTTTTTGCCAAAAATTTCGTACCCAAGAAAACGGAACGCTTTGGATTTCTACACACGACACTTTGAGGCAGTACCTCTTGTTACGTGACGACACGAAGATGCCCGATACATTGTGCTGGCTTTGACGCACGTCGGAAACGGGGCAGGTTGTTATGCACTGCGTTCTGCCAAAGGGGAATTTAGGACTGCACCGATCTTCTGTCCGTAGTAAACCAAAAGACTAACTATTGAACACCGGTAAGCCTATATCTTCACTGTATACCACCCAGCAACCCAACGGGATTCACATTTAAAAGGTTGTGCATATGTGAAACAGAGACTTCCAAACATTGTTCGCAAGAGAGAGAAAAAATGACCATGCGGCATGAAACCCTTAACTGAATTCGCATTAACGAGAAATATTATGGGGAACGCTGAATGCTGGAACATTTACGGTCTTTAGTAATGCTTAGTCGAACGGTATTCGGTCCAGCCCTTCATGACAGGATACAAACTGGCTGTCACAGGCGTGTAGTGAAGAGCCGGGTGGGGGAAAACTGTAGTAGCCTCTCCAAGCAAGCTAAGACTACGCGAACAACTACATAAATACGAAGAGACTTACACGGCTTTCGAGAGGTCAGTCTGGGGTGTCTTGGGGTGCGCCTTGCGCCCTCAAAGATCAGGAGAGCTGAATCGCTGGATTCCCGGCGGGAGGTGGACAACTGCAAAGAGAACATACGCTTATTGCGAAACGCTTTCACACAATCGTGTCAATACTTGCTTTACTTCATATTAGGTCAATTGGGCCACTGAAATTATAACACGAAGAGACAGCTATTAAAGTTCGACTATGAAGTGACTGGGAAGGCAGCTAGGCTAGATTGGAAAAGCACTGTTGAGCTCCATTATCCTTCCTTCGTCCATCTTTAATCAATTAATCAACGAGCAAGAAATAATTAGGAAACGAAACCAGGCCGACGTCTACCCAGGAGCACTTCCTTTCGTGGACTCGAGTTGCGCCGGTAAAAGAGAAATCACTAATGGTGCGGACGCTTCGCACAGGGCTGCCCTAACCCATGCGGCATACTGCGTTCCCCTTTCTAAAAAGCGTACTTCTTGCTCGACACTGAGATGTAGATGACAGGATCGAAAAAATGTACTTCGACCCGCATACAGAGAAAAGGTACAGCGCATCGCTCGTGACGGAAAGCGTCTTACTCATGGAACGCCGAGATGCCTTCACGGCTTCTCCGCGTTAAGAATCACAAGATGCATTCTGCCGCCATCTAAGCGTTCAGTGAAGCAAGAAATGCCATAGATTACGTTCGCCTCAGTTATCCTGTTGCGACTGCTAAAACGATCGGTGGCTCGACGGAAAAACAGCGAAAAAGTGCCATTCNTTCCCCCTTTTTTATACTATTCTGTCCCTCACACGCATGCACAGGCGAAAACATTTTTGTAAAAATGTCACGGCCACAGCAATACTCTAAAGGCCGGTTCACATTATTGCGTTTATGGTTGCGCTTGCGGGCACAAGCGACAGTCGGTTGTTATGGAAGCGAAGAGACGCCTTCCGTGATGCTGTCCTGCAACAGCAGGAGCAGTTGAGCCAACTTCAACTTCTTAACGTAATAGGAAACGTAAGTTATCTGGCTACTCATATATGCAGCTTTCTCCTCCGTGCAGACGGAAACGTAAGACAGGATTGTTTAAAAACCAGTTATCTTCTCCAGTCAAATATCCTTGTCTGACCCCACTGGAAGAATGCAGTGCCAATACGTAATAATGTGAACTGCTCTGTGTGTTGGGTGCTACGTGTGATGTTTACGGTGCAACCCATACAGTGGCGTGTTGTCTCGAGTATGTCTTTGTGAACCTATGCAGTTATGCTAATTGCAAAGCAGGCGTACTTATGATACTAATATTGTTGTATACCATCAACGCTAACTGGCAGCATGCATTAAACACTTAAAAACCATGGTTTACTGTTTTTGTCTGTATCGATGCATCGAAAAACGACCAAGCTATAAATGCTCCGATATGACCGTCACAAAAATTACGCGCTCAGAGGGTGCGAGAAATGACGGGTCTCAGCGACTCCACCTCCAAGGAACTCTTCTGCATGTGAACCGCGAAAAACCGCGCCTCACATTTCGAGCCCTGCAAAAGATCCCCGCAACGACGCGGAGGGTCAGGCGCATAATCTCCGTAATCACGCATAATCATAATCACGGGGGACGGTCGCGATTTTAGAAGATGAGCCTCGCTGCTGATGCGTGAAGACTAATTCTAAGAGAACCCCCTCACTGAGTTTAATGAGATATTTGAATGCGAGTAATAAAAAAGGCACAGCACCAAAGAGGAGATGGCGGTAAAAATGAAAACGAAAAACGCAATTTTCATCTTTCCACGTGAAGTGATTTCCATTTCGTCGCGGGAATGACAGAAGAGAAGACCGATATCAATTTAAGTGAAACACGAACATGTATATGGTGCGATTTATATTCAGAGTCGCGGTGTCTATCTCAATCAACAGCTTCAATATGGAAGTTTCTCACTCTACGGGCTGCTGCTTCCCCCGCTTTGGGAAGAATTGCGCACGAGAGGCACCTGCTTCGCAGGCTGCTGTCCATCACTTTGTATTGAGTTGCGCGGATGAGAAAAGAATATGGATTGAGTGGTGAGCTCGCAGAAACCGTTGCTTGGCACCTTGGACGTGTTTCCAAAATGTCTGTCTTGGTCAAATGAGATTTTCGGGAATTCAATTTCTGCTAAGGTACACCGTTAGGTCGTGTGTCGTATTGACAACGACACCAGATATGGGTACGTAATCAAATGAGAGCACCTCCGATGGAGTGCGAGGTTCAAACTGAAGTCTTGACGCACAGAGCAGGACATGACCTTGTCAAAACTTTAAGTTTGTGACTGATCAGCTGGTCAATATGAAGCTCACAGGGGTGGGAGGTTCTGCATATCGCGTTCTGCTTCGAAGTGAGCAGGGGAAAAGTTCTTTCAATAACAATAGCAAGTTCAATGAATATTTCAGTACTTAGTGTTCTTTGACGGAGCGGTGCCTCGCGAAAATCGGGAGGGAATTCCTGTAAAGAACCTACTAAGATATATTGTTCAGTCCTATAAACAAGTTATCTAGAGAAATTCGACTGCTCTTAATGAGGAGGGAAGACCCTTTATATGTATAGTAACATTGCTCTAGAAACTAGAGGGAAAGAGGTTGCCGTCCCAATTTTCCGGACGGTTAGATTTTTATGGCATATTTAGGGTTCCGCGTTTTCCGCATTTGTCGGAAACGCGAACATACTTCGACAAGATAAGCTTGTCCAAGTATGCTCCTTCCATAAGGTTTTCAACAAATCTAAGCGCTGGAAGATATCATTCTGTTTAACGGTTGGCGCTAAATGCACAACTTTTTCCCACACAAACCCAAGGGAAAATAACAGTGTAAGACAGATAACACCCGAAAGATGACTGCTTTTCTTTCAGAATGGACCCACCCACAAATTATCATTATGAAGATGACTTAGCTCCGCCGTTCAAGACACAGCCCAGGGAAGCTTTCATTAACCACAACACTTAATGGCACCGAAAGGAAACTTTCCCATTCGACCGCCACTCACATGTTGACCATCTTTCATGCCCTCTTGGCCGCCTTATTCTCGCACTGCAGAGCTGCCCACGCCTTCCTCCTTCTTGCCCGTCCATTACATAGCGACTTTCCACCTGCGAGTGCCACGATTCGCGGCTGCTTCTTCCCAGCCAAAAAAACAAATCAAGCTTGTTCTTTTTCGACATCATTTTCACAGCATCTACACGCCGTTGTCAGGAGAAAAAACACAGAAAAAAAAAATCCTCATCACACAGCAGGGAAGCAGACTGTACTCGGCGAGACAAAAACAACACTCGCTATATCCATCCCTGCTCTCTATATACTATATACACCACAGTCTATATACTACAGAGAAGAAAAATAAATAAATAAATATGGCCGGTAAACAGAGAACGCGGTGCGTTTACAAGGAAAGCCCCCCCAGTCTTCTCTCGCTCAAGGAGATATTTCGAAGAAGTGCTGAGGCTTCTGGAGTCGGTGGTGATATATTGCCAGAAAAAAGAGAGACTCTGAGCAGCAACATATATAAGAGAGGGAAAGAGAGGAAGGGAAGCGACAACGGTGGATATCTTGAATGAGGATCGGAACTACTGGAATGGAGCGCTGCAAACTGAAGTATCGCTCCTACATTTTTTATTTACTCGTTTTTCAAACGTTGTAGAACACCGCCTTTTTGGCTGCGTCGTTGGAGCCAGATTGCAATACCATTTGGAGCTCCCGGTGCTGCATAGTAGTTGCTCAGTGTGCGATTCTCGGTGGCAAAAGACGAAGAAATGGTAAAACCATGAACCCTCCTCTTTTCTGGGAAGATTTGAAATTACACGACGTCACCGATTTTTTCTAAGAGAGAAACAGGAAAAGAAAAGTCTTGTGGGTAAAGAAGAAACATCATCATACGCGGGATGTGCGGAAGGATTGGACCTGCGCTGTCGGTGTCGACCCCTGTGTCATGATGGGGAGGCGGTGGGTATAGATCATACCGTAGGCCATTCTGTAAACGTTATAAAAACAAAATAAAAAGTAATAAAATAACAATTTAGGAAACAGGACGAAACGACCTTGTTCTCCGTTCCTGTTGCGACATCATCTAAACATATACTGTAAACGTCAATCTTTATATTCACGATATATTTATTTGCACGTTTCCCGCGAATGGAAGAAAATTGCGGAAATGTGTATTCACGAATAATTATAATTATCTGGCCGATGGTGAGAAACTTGTGAGAGACCGCGAAAGATAAAACACGCGAATAATTTTAAAAACGATCTTTTGGGCAATTCGCGAAAAGTAATACATCGCGAACACAAATGCATTTACAGTAAATCTAGAGACAGCAGGGTTCTTAAAGCGATGTCCTTCACCAACAGAGAGCGGCAAGACAGGAAAACGTGCCTCCGAACCCTTTTTCCAAATCGGTGCTTCACATTATAATAGCCGAATGAACTTGACGATGAAAATCTGAGCTGCCCTATATTACATTGACTTCGCTTTTGTTTCCACCCGGCATACAAGAGTGTTTGTCATAGTATAATGTGTAATTCCGAACACTATTTTTCACCAGTCACTAGGTCCCAAACTCGATTGTCTGGCGCAGAGTCGACGAACTATGCTTTTTATTATTATTATTATTTATTTATTTATTTTTGCTTCCTTTGCTTGGTGTTGTGAATTTCTACAAGAACGGGCAGAGTTGCGTTGTGCTCGGCATCGCCTCTGCAGCCTCCATTGCGTGCATATCTTGATGTGTCAGATTCACTAAAAATTCACCTAAGAAAGACCCTAACTGCTCATGTTCGCTCTCCTTGAGCGGCAGTACAAGGTCGGACTTCCGCTCGTGGAAGATCCTCTCGAACTGGAGAAGAATCCCAGCAAGCCTGAGAGGGAGACATGCCATAAAAATGCTAATCCCTGCTGCTTCAATCTCAGACTAACGCAATTAGTGCACTTAATGGAGTTAACTTTGAGGAAGCAGTTCGCTGGAGGGGGACACAGACACGGAGGTCGAGGTTTGGTTAATGGAGGACCACGCCCACATCGATGTCTGCAAGAGATAGGGGCCGGGAGGTTTTGACGGCTCAGACGGCATGTTGGAAATGCAGAAGGATGGAACCCATTGGACTGAAAAGTTTTCCGATTCAACTCTTCAATGGGCCACTGCTCATGGGGAACACAAGGGAGGATCCGAAAACCATTATGAGTCATTGATTAATAAGAGGATTTTTTTCCGCGTCCAGGAGTTTTATGTTCTTGCGTACGAAACTATTTCCATGCGATTATCAATCATCCATATCATCTATCATATCATATCATATATCACATCATATATGTCGTCATGTGCCGGATGCACAAAGTGAGATCAATTGTACAGCAGCGTTATAAGCCTTCTCATCCACGGCCTGTTCTCTTCGCATGCATATACACCAACATCAGATCGCGCGCGTGACAGCGAAGAGTAAACGTACAAACGAGCAACGTCCTTCGCCTGATATCACAATACAAATGAGAATAAACAAAAGTGCACAGTATGAAGACTAGTCCACTAGTTAGGCATTCGAGGAAGTAGTTGTAATATATGCAGTGCTCAGACCTAAAGAAAGAAAACAGAAGGAATGCATATTAAAGTAGACTCATTATGCGAGACATGGTTAAGTCTAGGCGTTGCGGTTCCTCTGCTACCCGCAGCACGTAACTCCCCCGAGAGGCTCACCAGAACAACAGAACCCAAACAGAACTTATCTCGAGCTGCTCACGGTTCAGGAATGAAGAGAAAGAGGCGACAAATACGTCCTCTTTGCGCTTATCTTCTTATCCAGCCACGACGCCACAGGAATTACGTAATTTGGAAGTCGGTTTCTTTTTTGGGGAAATGGAGGGATGACTACCGTCTTGTCGACTTGCTGTGGATTCGGCTGGTGTAGCCAAAGCGTAACACTTGCCATAATGCTTGCAGGAAACATTTCCTTACGGAAGCTATCATGCGCTTCCGGTCCGTCACTACCAAGGGCATACTTTTCAGTCCAGAGTGACATCGTTTGGGAGACTCAAACTCGCTGCTATTTAAACAAGAAAACGTGTAAAACAGTTTTAATGGGTACAAGCCGGCAACGCGGGTTGCAAGGAAACAGGAAGGGTTTTCTGTTATCCGCTGATTCCAGGGAGGACTTCCTATCGCCTGCAGTTGCAATAAAGTAGTGACGATAATGCGAGGAAAGATTTTCTGATGCAATGTCAGAAGGTTAACTCCATTGCACTAAAGACCTATTTATATTCTAAACTGCACTTTGTAACGCTAAGCTATGTTATCAACGGGGACCTTTAAAAGCGGAAAACCGCAAAGAGGAGGAGCAACAACCACGGGAAGGGGCCAATGTGTTACCTACCAGCCCTCCAAGACATCCTTTTAGAACAGTTGTATTCATTAATAACGAGAAAAAACGTAAAAAGCCTTAACTACCAATGCCGAATAATAAATTTAACGCGCTTTTCACGACTAGTACAAAACTGGCGAGATAGCGCAAGTGAATGAAACTGATGCCGCTTTAGTGGCGAAGAAACTGAGCGGTATCCATTCCCGACACTCGTTTGACCTTCCCGATGAACAAACGCCAAACGCGGAGCCAAAATTGCTTCGACTATCCAATTACGAACCTGTTCCCCGCTTTCTTAAGGACGTCTTCCGCATTAAACATTCACTCGTCGCTGGGCATCAACGGAGCATCGAGGAAACTCACTCCAAGGTCGTAAAGCGACTCGCCGTAAATTGCGTGGCCAGCGCACCCTGGCGGACAAAACAGTGGCAGATCAAAGGAATGCATCTTTGAAGAATCTGGACCGTTGCGGAGACGGGCCGATGAGGACGAGCATGCGCACAACGTCGCGCCAAGCATAATAGCTCCCTAGCCGGGCGAAACTCTTTATGTGCGGACCAGTAGTTCTTGCGAAGGCCACGCACGTCCATGGATACATTTTAGCGTCTAAATAAAACACAGGTCAGCGAGAGAGAGAAAGAGAGAGGCGCACACACAGACACACACATGGGGAAGTGTGTTCGGATGGGTTCTTTTTGTTTCTCTAAGTCTAGTTGTTGTTTCCGCTACTCAATAGCATAATTCATGATTAGGCGGCCAAAGAAGAGTTTGGGTATGGGATGCACGACCCTTGCTTACTTCCTTCGATGTGCTGAGGATCTCAGAGAATACTGGTCATACGGGTTTCTGACGGTGGTTCCCAATGTTCCTACGTGGGCTGGATAGCGACGTAGGGAGAAAAAGCGCAAAGAAAGCATAGACCCTGGTCTATTTACGCTAAGGAAACCAAATAGGGCTCCAGAAACAGTGTCCTACCAAGAAACAAAAAGATAAGTGCTTGAGTGAACCGCGCCAAGAATCACACCATATCTGCCGTACTTCCAAAAATGTGGTAAATACTTAATGAAGTACATTGCTTGTGAGCACATGGTGAACGAAGCATACTGAATCCATCCAACGCTTGCCAACGCTCAAAATTTCCTGCTGTGCTTAGACTGACGCACCATAAGCACCACCAACGTAAAGCGTGCTTTGCCGGCATAACTTCAAGGCATAGAGGTGAAGCTTGAAGAACAAATAGCTCTTCTGGCACATTTCTTTACGTGTCATCGCAAGTACTGAAAGAAGCCGTCCCCAGCAAACACTCAACGATTGCTCTCATCCTAGTCGAGTCCTCGCCTTCCCCTCTTTCACCTCAACTGCCGACACTTAGCGTGGCGCGTGCAGGGTTCGAAGAAGCAAGAAAGGAGCAAAAACATTCCAGGCGCGCTTTTTTTCTTTTCTTTCCGCAACGATTCCCAGCCCTGTTCTACCACAGTGAATATATCAGCGCGCGAATGACTCGCGCTTGACGCGGTCGAATCCAGAGAACATGCGTGCGACAAAATACATATAAGTTGGTTATATACACCGAAGCGAGAGAAAACAATTTAAAGACAAGATGAAAGAATGTCTGTTCAGGCGCCCATGTGTGGGAATACCAAACAGCGCGCAAATAGATGACAGCTCTCGTGCTAGAAAACGAAAAAAGAAACTCTTTTGACAGTCTCTGGATTGAGTCAGTTTCCCCGTCGAGCCGATGGACCGTCAATGCGAATTCGATGCGGGATTATTTTTGGAAGCGCGAGATAAGGATGTTTTTGCTATGGACTGCAGAAGGAGAAACGGTACTTTTTCCTGATTATCCAAACTGGATCTCTCACGTTTCGGTTCTGCATAAATAAATGCGAATGGAAGACATGCTGAAAACGCGCAGTCACGGTCTTAATCACTCAGACATTACGAGAAAAACGTTCCATTCCGAAGTTTTCGCCTCCGGAAGCTGATGTGGCGCAGTACGCGCAGCACTCAAAGGTGATCACGTGCCAAAAATGAATGCGCACGCGGCTAATTTCGTTGCGTTGCAAAAACGCTTGGTTGCTGTAAGTACATGTTGCTTCCCGGTAACAGGTTCTCTCAAATCAACCTCCCCGCATGACACGGCAAGAACCAATCATCATTTGGAGTGAAATCATACGCCAATCAGATAAGTGCATGATATTCTTCTGCCTTCAACTATCGCCTTGGACTGGCTTCAGAGGATGGTACACCCTTTTCAACTCTTTTTGGTGCACATCTAAAGACACGAATCCTAACCGCAGTCTATGACGTCATAGGCTGGCGCTCTCCACCTCCCTTGAAGCCCGAAAGCTCCCGCACTCTGCTCGCACCACTTTGAGACCGTGTAATGCGGCTCGTGACCGCCCACACGTGACGTACGAGCCACGTGACAAATGGAGCAGACGACGGCATTACAACTGTCCCCTATGGCAGGGAGCCAGGGTAAGACAGGGACAACTGCCGTATGCGTGACTAGCAACGACATCTTTTTCCTGCTCCTACAGACAAACAAACAAACAAAAAGTCGGGAAGAAGTAATAAAAAAGAAGGCGGGAGAAGGATCGTTTTGCATGCTTCCAAACCCTTTGTGGCCCAAAATAATTCTCAGCCGGCACAGACGGAGGGCGAATGAGGGGAGGGGGAGGCATCGCGCCAAGGTGGGCAGTTCTTTGGATGGTTTCCACTCATTGTTTTCTCGTGGCCATGTTTCTTGTAATTATGGATCCTTCTCCTGATTGAGACCGCGCGACTGAATGAATGCGAGAGCGCCCTTAATTATTATTGCCAAGTAAATAAATGCGGGATAAATAAAGCACAAGTAATTGCCGCACAAAGTTCCTCCCTTCACGTCAAAGTCCTCGAAAGTGCGGAGAAATCTTTACTGCAACCATGAGACCGACATTAAAAGCTATGGCACACAACTGAATGCCGTTCCAAGTGGAGAAAACCCCAAGAAAACGGGGGGAAAAGCACATCGCTCAACTGTCTTCAGGCCACAAATGTTACCAGACGACATTACGATGAAGGAAGACAATGCGACTTTTCTTTTCGTTTTCTTCTCTCTCTCTCTCTCTCTTTTTCCTTTTTGCAAAGTCACAATGGAGACAGCAAGCAGGTAATCAGTAGAAATGGAAATGACGATGGATTCGCTTGCCATTGAGAGTCCGCTGTGTCTTAACACTGTTATCATCCCAAAGGAATAGCAGTCCCACAAAACGTGTGGGTGCGATATAGCTAGGGTTCCGCGTTTTCGGTTTGAACCGAGAAACACCGCAAACGTACACCGGGTAATTTTTTCATCATTCGGTTTGAACCGAAAAACACCGAATACAAATGAATGTCCGAGGAAAGAATAGGGGGATTAATCGCCGCACACGTTAAATTTATCGAAAGAAGTTCCATCCCATTAAAGAAGCGGTAGAGCCTCCTACTTTCTGGAGACTACACACAACGGACTGGGCTGTGCTCTCACAGTGTGCTTTGGACATACTGGCGTTTCCCGTGTCCAGTGTAAATGTCGAGAGGGCTTTCTCGATGCTGCGCGTGGTAAACTGCAAAGAGCGTCCAGCGATGTCCGACAAGAACCTGGGCAAGCATGCCTGCATCTATTGCAATAAGTTTAAATGAGCTCTGCTTTCACGATTTATGTACCAGCTCATCGCTGAGGAGCAATAAAGTGTTCATTTTGTGATGTTACACAACGGCAAAAGCTGCGCTCGGATGCACAGTTTTGACATTACTTGCGATTTATATTTGCCGATAACCGCAGGGTAAACAATATAGAGGCGATCAAAAACACTGAAAAGCACCGATTTCATGAAAGCAAATAAACACCGAAAAACATACGCCGAATCCCCCCTTAAATAAAAATCGAAAACGCGGAACCCTAGCTATAGCCTAACCTTTCTTGTCATGACATAGACGCCCTCAGTGTTCCCCAATTTCGATCAAAGTGAGCCGTGGCGGCCGAATATTTGCCGTTCGTGTCGAGGTTCCCCGTTCTCGAGGCCCCGCGGCCTTTGCACAGTCCCCCTTCCCTTTAACATCCCTTGGCAGCGCTGGATCCGCCAGTGGAAGCCAGTCAACTATGAAGGCAAGCGTTACCTGCATGCGCTGCGCAGTCACCGAGTTCACGCACGTTTGTGCAACTAACGACTCTGATGAAATCTCGCTTGGCAGCGGCAGGTGACGAGAGCCTTCGGCGCCCAGTGTTTCCGCGCGACGCCGCAACGCTGGCTATAAACAACTGCAGCGGGAGAGGGCATGGGAATGATGGAACCTTTCATTTTTGTCAGATCCTTCATGCCACCCGGCGGCGTCGCAAGAGATGAGGGGACGAATGATAGCGATCCCGCTCATTCTTTGCCCAGGCAGACTTAATTTCGGCTCTTGCCCTTCTTGGCTGCGGTGTCTGCCAAAATGACAATCAAGGGTTGCTTGGCTGGCCCAGATGCGCCAACTGTAGCGAAACGGATGCTTTCTGTGGGCCGCATGATTACGCATAACCGAGAAAAAGAACTGAGATAGACTTATAATATTAATAATTGGTGGGTTTACGTCGCGAGTCAACTGTGATTTAGAGCGACGCCAGTGGGCAGGACAGCGGATCCTGGGGATCCTTTGAGACAGTCTAAAACTCCGCCAAGGTGCAGAAAGTACAAAAAAAAAAAAAAAAAAAAAAGGCGAGAGAAACGGAGAAGTGCGTGGGTTTCTGTCTCAACATGCAAGGTCGTACACAGCCACGAGTGGCAGTGCAATGAAATATCTATGTGGTTAAAGTTCATATAAGTCGGTAAAACGGCTGCAATTCAAGTCCAACAACTCTTGCAACAGAAATCCGTTTGCGTACTCGATTAAGACCAGCCTAAAATCTCGAAATGGACAGCTAGGATTGTTACGAAAGTTTGGTTTATCGTCGCGACAGCCGTGAAGCAGCCCCATAAACGGCGCAACTGGGACGGCGAAGTGAAACCGTCCTCGCACTTGGTCGTTTCCCATAAACGTCATGGCATCCAGGCCCCAGAAAAAAAGAGAAAAAAAGAGGCGAGCCCAATGCGTGGTGGCCACATATCACGCATAAGCCCGCTGTCGGTCCGGGCTGGTTTTATCTGGCGTTTGTTAAGCGCTTAGCTACGGGACGGGGAAAAGGCCACGTAGGCCCAAACGCGCATAAGGCTGACGGGACGGAAAAGCCCGGGCTGTCAAAAGGCAGCTTTCATCCGAGCCCGGAAGCAACGATGGACACGCCACCTACCACTAACGAGTTTACCCATTACGACGCCTCTCATTAGAGCAATTGCGTCAAGTCCTAATTTCGCGCGAGCTTTGTTTGCTGGCCTGCACAGTTTTTTTCTCTCTCCCCCCCCAATCTCTCTTCCCTCTCCTTATATATATATTTTCAGACGGATCGCCATAATCTGGTCGTGTCCAGTTTTGCCACTAATATGATCGGGCCTCCTTTATCGCGATTCGGTTAATTTAATTTTGCTTCGTTTAGATCGCAGGTTTTGACGAGAGTTATCGCCCAGCAGGACAGAGGGACGCAATTTAGAGACTGAACAGCGGAAAGTAGAAGTTACTGCTCGGCTGTTTTAGTGCCATTCTGAAATAGAAAAGGATGTGTAAAGCGAGCCTGGGAAGCACAACAAGTAATCGGGAATCATGCGATGTAGACACGACGTAGATTGCTCCGCATCTTTTCTTTTCTCTTTTTAGACAATCGCTAAGCTACCTCAATGAAGGTAACTCTAGATGTTTTGCTCAGAACGTCTTGCTAGACGTAGTGATTTGTTACAGGTCCCGGCCCGGCCATAGCATCAGCGGTATCGATCCAAAAAGATAGCTTACCAACAGGGTTAGAGGGAATCAATGGTAACAACGGTAACAGTCACAATATCATTCGCCCGATCGTTCGTCAGCGAACAGCGGAACGCTGCCCTTCCCCATCATAATGAAATCGTCCACGACAGGTATGACAAAGCCCCTTTTGAAAGCGATTCCTCGTTATAATGAAATGAACTTTTATTTCTCAACGAACCAGAGGTTTCGACCGATGACGTCATAGTCCTTTTCATCTCCATCGTTGCAAGCAGAGAAACTGTATCTCTCAAGACACTATTTCAATGTTTTGCTCAAGAACTAATATTAGGTGAGATAATATATATATATATATGTTGACGTGCTATTCGCAATATCGGTCTATGGAAGTATCACACTGTGTGTAAAGTTTGGGACTGTCTCGATATGTATATGCAATTGCAGCCATGGCAAGCCTTACTCACTGTGCCGCTACACCAGAACACACCGCAATTATCTAAGTAATAAAGTCCAATCCAATCCGACATCAGAATTCTGGGCGAAATTGAGTCATTGCGCGAGTAGTGGTAGTAGTGGCAGAACCAAAAAGACGCTGACGCCAAGTCCAGTTGGCACGATAGATACACGAACATCGACGCAGTTATGTTACACCATTCTAACGGGGAATGACTTGACGTGCTCCCGCGAAGACAACGCAGAGGCATGCATAACGCGCGTCTATTCTAATTAAGTAAATTAGGGTAAAGCAAAGACAAACAGGGGGGGAATATATCGGAATGGGAGGCAGAACTGCGCGCTGCAGTTAAATATGTAGGCAGGGCGTCGTTACTGGTTAGCTGGCGGGACGCCTCGTTAATCATCACGTTGCAGTCGTTAGTAAAGGGGCTGCGAGTTAACTCTCGTCTCCCTTCCTTTGAAACAGGCGGTAATGCACGCAACAGGATGGATGAGATTCTATCACTACGTTCTACCTTTTTTTCATTTCAATGAATTCTTCACGCATTTCGGCAGATGTTCCAGAAACAGCTCGAAAGCGACTTCCGAAGCAACGTTAATTTCTCCTCGCTGCTGCCAAGTATTGCCCAAGCGAGATGATGACCGCCAACTGCACGCGGCCGGCGCCCTGCTCATGTTATCTACCAGCTTGCGTCGCACAAGGTACGTTAACTGCGTTCCAGTTTAGAGCCAGGCGAAACGTATCCGGTGGTCAATAAATTTTATCGCCATTCTACAACTAATTAACATTACGCGACCTGTTGTTTCCATGTGGGCGTGCGAATTGTGTTCCGCTACAACCTACGCCGTCGGTTTAGCGGCGTTTCAAACTTCCTTTACTGGCGGCACGCGCAGATCGCGAGCAGCGACTGCGACGAGGTACTTAGCGTTCGCGCGACGTCAGAATGCAACAGCAGACGACTGATACAGTTTTTACGTTTCAAAAAACATATGTTCACAACGTGCATCGTGAGGTCTAACCAGTGTTCCGAATCATACCGTTCACGGACCTGATTGGCGAAATTCAAAAATCGCGAGTAAAATTTTGCTATTCTTGTCTGATTCGCTTTCCCAGTTCGGGAATTTTACAGCTAAGAAACTAAAAGAGAGAGAGAGGGAGAGAGAGAGAGAGAGAAAAGAAACTGAATGAAGGAAAAAAAAAAAGAAAAAGATGCCTGGCACTTGCTTGTTGACCTACGATACTTTTTTATTGTTTTTTGAAAAGTCCACGTTGGAGCTTATACCAAGCAGTGTAAGTACAGCACGGCGACAGCTGCAACGCGAGAAGCCTGCCTATGTCAGGTGTTGACAGCGAGCCTGTGCATGTTTGCTTAATCGCTTGGGCAAACACTCGAAGACGACGACAAGTTTGCGCTCGTCTGACACTAATAATAATTGTACTAAAATAGCGAAGCAACATGTTGCGCCGTTCACATATTACCGGCACTTCGAGTACGCTAATTGTTGGCGGTACGCTCGGGAACAATTGTTTTGAGAAGGGGATCCTGGTACGTTTGCTCACAGCCCGGCATTGTTTGGAATCGATGCGAACTGGCCTCGGGGTTAGCGCCAGGTGCCACATACAGAGCGGACATGTTATTCCCTGACAGGGGGGAACGGAGACGGCGCGAAGCGTAAAGTTAGTACTCGCTTAACGACGGTAATATTGTACTCCAAACAAGGCTCGACATAGGCACGCGCGCACGAGAGGCAACTACTCGTTTCGGGCAGCTGAACTAAGAAAACAGCCCTCGCTCTTTTCTTCTTTCCTTTTCGCTTTCTTTTAGCAAAATCAAGGAAGAAACGGGGCTGGCTATAAACAGTATACACCGCAGTTTTGGTGCTAACAAGCACGAGGAGACGGCGACAATACGGGCTCTAATGCGCAAACATTATGCGAAATAGATTAATATACTTCGCTGCATAGAGACCTACCGCAATCCAACCGCAATCATCACAATTTAATCGGTCCCATCTCTAACTCGGTCTTCCCCGAACTGAATAAAATCGGTCCACAGAAGCGGAGAAGTTTATCTTTCTTACCACACTCGGTATCGAAGATTGGAACGATATGCTGCACCATTCGCGTTTTCGACGCAACAGACGCTGCGCGGCGGCGGAAAGCCGAAGTCATCGTATTTGCCCTGATTTCTCAATCAAGTCAGAAGTACATGACCAGCGCCCTGGCCATGTGTTAAGGCACAACGAGGGCATATGCTAGATCAGTACGTATGCCTGTCCTCTTCTTGAAATTCGGCAAGGTCTAACACTTCGTCTGTCATTCACAATTCGCATATAACCGTCGTAATGATAAACGAACCAATAACTGACAGCAGCTACGCCAAAGGAATCGACATCTTCCACTCTTTCCTCTCCTGCCCCATACAACATACGCAAGATCTGCCAACGGCCCTCGGACACGGTTTTAAGAAGCTACAAAGCAAACAGCCCAAGAATTACGTCTCGCATTCACAATTTCCTCTGCGTGCGCCCATTTCTTCCTAACGTCGCAAAAATTTATTTTAGGAACAAAAGAAGGGAACCGAGTGGACTCCATTGTTTCGGATTGCAATTAAAGCTCGTCTCGCAAAGGTCCATCGTTCATCTGCTTCGTTAGAAGCTCCTGAGTAGAGGTGCAACAGAATGAACATTTCCCGGACACTGTCTGACAGAGCAGAAAGATCATTAAAAGCGATGTGATGACAACGCCGAGTTTTATGCTTTTTTGTTTCCTTTTATCGTTGGAAAATGCTGGCTGCTGTTGGATATGCGGATTCGGTTATGCATGATTTTTATGTCGTTCGTTTTTGCTTTCTAGTCCTTCCTACAACAGCAGAAGCAATGACTAAAGGCGATTTCCCCGGGGTACAGATGCATACACGCGAATGCGACAGACAAACATAACATGTCAACACAAGCGTTTATCAGAGTTTTCTCCGCAGTGGATTCAATTCGCTGTAAGAAGTCACGTGCTCTTCCGCGGGTCGCCATTTGGTGGCATTTTTGCTGGGCACATTTTGTAACCATGAAAGATTTAGTCGAACAGGAGCAGCGTTGCGAAGGTTTTGTCTCAATCACTCAAAACCAAGATCACGACCACAAAGGTTGAAAAACTAAGGGTAAAAAAAAAA
>JARGYV010104043.1:0-14617 GCA_029532675.1 Ornithodoros moubata | reverse complement strand
CAAGACATGGCGGTTTTGACACATGCGACCGCCAGAGGGGTCCCACGGCTTTTTGATCTTTGTGCCGTCTCCTTTCTTTCCTACCTCCATGCCTTTCTTTCTTACCTCCATGTTGGGGCGCCTCCTTGGCTGCTCTCCAGCTGCTACCGACTGCTCTGTCGGATAAAATCCAATCTTCATTGCCTTTAGCCAAGACACTATCGAAAACGCGCCTCCCTCATGTCGCGCAACAACACGATGTGGTAGCAGTGGTAGCCCGGCGAGGGTAGATGTATTGACGGTAGTACGTGCTTTACCGTTGCTGTTTATCGTCTAATTAATGGTAATGCCCATGAACACAGATTGCTAGTTGTGCTTGTGCAACTAGGCGATCTGCTAACATTGTGTAGCAAGTGATATAATACTATTGAAAAAGAAGAGTGCCACACTCGCAGGGTCGTTTCGTCCTACACGAAGGAAACCATGGATTTGAATATTATCGTTCAGCAAGAGAACAGAGTCATCGACTCGACGAACGTCATCAAGATGATACGAGCAGCCTATAAATGTAAGGACAGCACTGTTTCCCAAAGACAAAAGATTGTTCTCTCCGGTCTCGCATCTCGTCCCGCAGAGGTTGCCCTGGACGAAGCATATTTAAGAAAATAAGGAAAAGAACATTTCCGTACGTTATAAAATATTCTTGATTAACCGGCAAAAGATGAGAAAAATTTGTAGTCAGGATATAGATGCAGTGAACTGGAAGGCTCCCATCCTAACAGCGTACACTAGTTTTCTGTATCATACGTTGCACACGCATATAAAACTGATAATTTTCTATGGATCCGGTAAAAAAATTGACCCCTCATCGTACAGGAACCAAGTGTAGTGAACGCCAACTTGGCTTTCGTCAGCCTTATTACAGAGTTTGACACACTCGGTCAAAGAAACACTACATAAGAGAAGAAGAGTGCAAGTCTTTTTTTTTAATTCAAAGCCTTGTTTTAGAAAAAAGAAGTGACTCCAGTGTTGGGATTCTATTTTACTCCACTTGTAGCATGCAAAGTTTTTCGATGCCAATACAGCAACATGAAATTGTGTGTCGTAAAGGTTTGAGGTGCATGTATTCTTTTGTGCCTGGTTTCAGTGGGATATGAAGCAGTTGCCCTAAACGTTATAATTGGTGGAGATGTCCTGAGTCAGAAGAACAAGGTAAACCTTCTCGTCACACCTTCTTTAAACTATGTCTTCCTGAGGTACGTGCAGTGCTTTCAAAGTTTCAATGCAGAATATGTCTGGTCGCTGAGTGCATTCATCTATGTCACTGTTGCAGTGTGTTGCCTCTGCCATATGTTTGGGCTGTTAATTTTTATATCTTGACAATATTTGTATCGACATTTGCTTGTGGAGGCTTGTGACTTCTGTGGAAGAACATTACATTACTGTTAATGTCCATTTACTTTTAACAGCAGATACCTGAACCACCAGTTTTCCGCCTGGAAGATTGCGACCTCTCGGATTGCCAGACGCAAAGAACGAGGTTTAAGATACTCACTCGGCTGACAGCCATTGCAAAGGAGAGCATACAATGCCATTGCCTGGTGAGCCGTAAATAACCTCTTCCGAAATCTCTTCCAAACATTCGGCTTAACCTATGTGCACAGTTTCAGTCTCCGGTCGCCAAGAGCTACGACCTCTTAGCTGTGGCTCCCTGCAATGAGACGATTTTCCACGTATGTCTTGGTCAATAGCAAACATGTTAAGAAACATTGATTTTCTTTTTCTTTTTTCTAGTACCTGTGCAATGAAGGGGAATTTGATATCATTTCGCTTCCTATGGCAACATGGATAGGTTATCATATAAAGAGGCAACAGGTTGGCCTTGTGAGTTTTGCATTATGTTTTCTATACCTATAGTACCATGAGAAGTTGAGGGAGTAAGACATTGATAATACTCACACAGGGAATGGCATTATTTCGTAAATGTACAGGGGGGCCATGCTGCTCTCTTTGTGGCTGGCTTAGAAACCAGTGATTAGCGTAAGCCTATGATCTTCTACTCCTATTTTAACACAAAGATCCTAAGCCCTTCAGTCTTTGCTGACTCATCCTTTGCCATTGTTTTCAACTAAAAACGTGGTTCCATAGCAGCCCCTGAACAATCTTTTTGAGTGATTCTGATGCACAGCATTGTGTAACATTGCTTGCAGTTATTTTTATTGTAGAATAAGACCTTGCAATTGTCTCGTTCAGGCAGTTAGCAGGGGGCTGTTCTTTGAGATCCAGTACACCCCTAGCATCATAGACCAGAGTGGACGACAGAAGACGATAGCAAACTCCGCCGCTGTCATGCAGGTGACGAAGGGAAAGGTAGGCATTACAAAACTGCAAAATTCTCCTCCTTAGGATGGCCATTTTTTGTCGCTGTAGAGAGCATCAAGAATGTGACTGCTAGTTCATTGTGAGTCGCCAATTGTGGATAGCTGTTAGTAATGTTTGTGTAAGACTAATGTCAAGTGTGTTGATGTGGTAACGTCAGAGGGTACTTTCCTTTCAAAGTTTGTGGATCTTCTGGTTGCTTTTTCCCCAAAGCGGGCCTGAAGAAATATAATAATGTGAACTTTTGTGATAAAACGCAGTGAATAACTCAGGGCATTGTTCGTCTTGCGATTCCCCTAGCTTTTTTTGGACAGGACTAGACTAAGGCCTCCAAATGGAGTGACTGCAGGCTCAGGTCCCAGTGGTTCTTGCACGGTGGTGAAGCACCCTTTATGGCATTAGACCACTGTTTAGTTGCAGTGTAAGGTGGCGTGGTAGAGGAAGCCAGTACAGGGGTCCATTGTCAAGAACAAAAGCAATGTGTCTAACGCATCTCACGAGAGAAAACAGACGGCTGGGCCTTTTGTGTCCGAGCTCTTCAGGGTTAGAAAACAAACTTCTTTGTCACATTACATAGTCTGCTATGCTGTCGCATGACGTTCGTTCCACGTAGTTTCACTTTCCTTGTTGTTCAGCAAGGGAGGAGAATCTGACGACTTCCATAAATTTGCAGAAGGCAATATCAGGCATAACTTATATATATATTAATTCGCCTTACCATTTTCCTGCACCACAACTCAGGGCAAAGATGCACTTTTGTTCTTCACACTAACGTGAGTAATTACTGTGTTGACCCCAGAATGCAATGACTTTAAATTTACTTTGAAATAGCCCAACACTGAGCCCAACACTGAGCAAACCTTTATGAAAGCCAGTTTGATTGTCCGTTGTTAACGTGGTTCGATTTTCGCTCCCTCTCGGCCCTACGTGAGGCCCGCAGCGTGACTGAGGCTCGAGAATCATGACCTCTGTGCTGCTTCCTGTCATATTCCTGCATTCTTTTACTACTGTCTTATGAAACACGTGTTTAACTGGCCTCGAAATAGAAATAAAGTCTTCGGAAGCTTCCAAAGCCGCTGTGGCGTCTTTGAACTCTTAGAACAATTAGAGAATTAAGAAAAAGGGTGTAAGAGTTGCGATGCTGCAAAGTTTCTTGCTTACGTTTTGTTCTTTCTAGTATATATATGTAGAGTTCACAGACTAACATAGACTCTGTTCATGGCAGATTCAGAGTTCATTTACAGAACCTCTTGATGATGGTGCGCGTTTCGCGCTGCGTTTACACAACGATCACTGTTAGTGTCATATTACTCTTTACTTTCATTAGCTTTGATCTGCCGTTCTCTTCATTGCAGAATATGCTGCTGAGCAGTGGAGCAGAGCAGGTAAGGAGACTTTGGAGATAACTAGAGGGAGAAAGCTAAGGAGACTTTCAAAGACTTTGTTTGCATGTTCATTTATGTGTTTCTGCTTGCCAGGCACACCATCTGCGAAGCCCAGCTGATGTTGCAAATCTGTATCCTTTGCGTGGCTTCCATATGCCTGTGCTCACATCGATTAAGTCCTGTTAGACATCTTGCTTTGTCTCCCGCTATCGAGGGAGTAGGTAAAATGCAAATTAGGTTTAAAAACCCGAAGTGACTTGGAGGGGGATTAAAAATGTCAAGTAGACACAAAGGTCTCGGAAACTGTACACGCAGAATTCTTTTTACTCGGCATCCAGGTTTTTCGGCAGACTTGTTGATGAGAGATCAGAAGGAAAAGGGTATGCCTTTCGGCTGTCACAACTTAAAAAAAAAATGTTTTCGGTAATCGGAGCTCACTAGCTAACTTTGCCCATTTATTTCAGTTTTCATTGAGCTACGAAGATAGTTTTGGGCGGTTCGCATAAATATGCCCTGCACTTATTGCTTATACTAATGCTTAATGTTTGAACAGTAATTGGAAGAAAACATTGTGGAAATGCATGCAGAAATTACTATGCTTCATTTCAGTTGCTCATTCCATCTTTTTTTTTTTTTATCTCTCTCTGCCTTCTCTTCTTTTTTTGCCTCAGAGTGGCCAGACTATGGTCGTTACTAAAGACAGTGAATTTCCTGAGCCATTTAATGCCAGAGCCCTACTTTTCAGCTTCAATCAATGTACTGCACGCGATGCCATCTATGGGAACTGCAAAAGTGCAATTCTTCACTCGCGTGAGTGTTTCCTACTTGCCGTCTGTCATGTGACTGTTTATTTAATCTGTGGCATGTCAGTAATTATGGCACGTAGAAAAATGCCTCAGTATTGTGGGGTGCAGTACAACATGACTGTGGTACAAAGACACATATTTATCCAACTGTTGCAAACCCTTTAAGTGCTAGAAATTGCAGAATCCCTTGACATGACATCATTTGAACATTGTAATTTCGTCCGTTTTTCTTTTTTTCACATGTGACATACAAAAAGAGAAAGACCAATGCTTTAGAGCAAAAAGAAAAAAAAAAGCGGCACAAGGCCTCAGGCAGTGCAGATTTTTGTCTTTTGAATTCCAGAAACGCGAAGGAAAACTAGCAGGGCTATAATATTTTCGAGCGCCGTGAGCGAATTGCCCAAATGCGACGCATGGCTGGTGGAGTCTTGCCAGGTGCCTGAGGAGTGCAAGGGGTCCACCATCAAACGACGTTTGGAAGAAACAGTCCACACAAACCAGCCGCCCAAGAAGAAGAAGAAAAAGGGCTCGCAGCGTCCCACCCATTGACTTTCGCATAACAAGCCGTCAAGACAGCTGGTCATTGCTGCTGCGCTTCTCAAATGTCATGCTTGTTGACTGTCACTTTTCAGTAAATCATCCCTTGATATTTGTATATTTAATTGTCCGAGTTCACTTTAGGGCAGAACCAACCATCTGGGGCTTTTACCTATTCGTGTCAGTAATAATGGTTACTCGAGGAAACCTTTTGACTGTGAATCGTGCGCCAAGCAGTAGGTACCCAAGGTACAAGTTCCAAAGGAATTTGAACCTTCCCAATCTTGGTTGTGTCCCTATCGGATTTGCAGCAGCTTTAATCTGATTTCTGAGCCTTGTTCAATATGCCTATGAAATCTACAATTTTTGCAGCCTTCGTTGAATGATAACCTGGCCAGATATGATAAATTCGAAGTGCCCCTTTTGACGTGTCTCAAGAAGCAAGAATTCAGTTTGGTATTGAGCACAGTTTCATCAAATGTCACTTTGAACCGGTAAGCTTTCGCGTATCCATTTTTTAACAACACAAACATATACAAACAGGCTTTAACCAGACAGATACAAAGTGCTTTATTTTCATTTAAAATAACCAACACTCACTAACATTTCGGTCAAGAAATGTCTGTCTGTACAGTGATAATAATGTACATGATTAATAATTTACAGCAGCTTATTTACACAATTTCACAGCCATTATTGCAAAGCGTTTTCTCCAAAAACCAACCAGAGATGACGAGCAGTGCAGCAATTAACAATGTAAGCAGGATAGGAAGGGGGAGGTCACGTTACAAATGTGTAAAAAAAAAAAAAACATATTTACAAGACTGCGTTTTGTCGGCATGGCAAACAAATACAGACTGGGTTGCAGAGTGTGGTTCCTCTTGAGCATGCCCAGCAGAATATCAAAAATCGCAGATCTGCACCAGCTAAAATCTCGTTGCGACCACAGTGAGAGGAGTAACTTACATGAAGGTGTACAACAGTGCTACTGTGACATGATACAAGTGGAGAACTACAGGCCACAATTGCGTGCATCTACCGCCTTTCGGTTACAACGTTCTGCACGTGCCGTGCACCAGCTTTATACATCGCCGAGAAACGTTTGTCCCTCGAGGGAGATTTAAGAAACCCGTCGCAATTTGTGCCACCATTTTTAGGTCGGTGACGACCGAGTTGTCGCAAGTGTGCAGGCACCTGCCGTCTGAGGCATGCCTTGTGTGTGCGTTTTAGTTTACACTGCCATGTATGTCGCACGCTAGGAGTCCTTGGCATGACGATTCCTGTAGCTTTGTCAGAGCCTGTTTGCGGCAATAGGCAGTGTGGTGCTCGGATAACTTCTTCTCGTGAAGCTCTCTTAGCGGAGAAAGGAGGCAGGCCCTCCTAGACTATAACTTGAAAAGCCTCTGAGAAACGTACGTAGGAAGTACCAAGGAAAAAGAAAAGTAAAAAGGAATAAAATAATATTTGCTGTAATCCGACTTCTGCCACCAGAAGAAGCGACGTGTTTGCAAATATACCTTGCTTCCTGCTTTGTGAGGCTGGGTTCACCTGCCTGGCTGCTCAAACTAGAAAATGTAAGTGGCAAACTACGTACAGAGCAAGTACAAGTGTACCTCACCAAAGTGCACGAGGCTAAAATGGTGTACAACGCCTAAATGTCCCAGACGTACGGACCTGGTAACGTGAACAATGGATGAAAGCAAACCTGCGACACGAGGAGTATTGTGAAACAAGAGGAAAAGTGCACACACAACAGCAAAAAAAAAAAAAATCAGATAAAAACACCCAAATAGTCACAGCACTTTGTCCTTCGCAAGCTGTACCCCTTCTTCCATCGTTCTCAGTGACATCACTGCAACAATTCCAAAACAGAGAAGTACCTAATTTGTGACGGCGACATGCGGGGCTCCCAACGCACACGATGCTACAGAAGTTAACCAAAACTGTTTGCACCTGGTGAAACAATGGGAACTTTCAGTGTCCCAAAGTAAACACACTGTTCAGCCAGTTATCGAAGACTCGAGCATACCCCGACGGCTTTGTTTTTCTTCTCAAAATGCGCCACCGTCTAAATGTTGCCGCTGCATGAGTAATACCCTTCTGAACAAGTGATTCTTTCTCCTGCTGTACAACTATAATATGGACAAATAAGGACACTTAGTATATGACAGCATGCTGGAGCTGGAGACCCCTTAGACAATGTCACTGCTGTGATGATGGCAAAGTTAAGAAACGGAAAGGAAGATTGGTGTGCTGTACAAAGTATGAGCATAACTTGTGAATGCAGGCCAAAACCTCTCCAAAACTGATTCCGTCTCTCTTGTGGTGCATTCAATGTCTGCCAAAAAAAAGGGTAAAACATGCATTCTCCATTTGAGAGTCACATGTTGGCCAATGAGGCGACTGCAGAGGAATGGAGTTGTTATGAGAGTAAGTAGAAAGAGCCAATCGCGGTACCTCTATGACATCAGCGCATCAGGGGTACTTTTGAAAAGAAGGGTGCATAAAAAGGCTTACTCCTTTTTTCTTAGTATTCTGGGGTTCGGTACACCCATGTTTATGGTTCTATTATACGCATTTCTGAAGTGTCACAACCACCTTAGCACCGAGTAACGTGCATGCACAACATCACACTACTAAGAGGGGCGCAAAATTTTGCATCCTGGGCAGTATTTCGTAAGGAATTCACAACTGAGTTTTGCGTGACTCAGTTGTGACAAGAGCATCCTGTTTTCCTGATTCTGTAGAAGCCCACAGACTAAAGAAAATATTAACAAGAACAAAAGAAATCTTGAAGTTAGCAATAAGAAGACAAAAAAGGATCAAGACACTGTGTGTGCACATTACATGGCACTGATATTGTGTGAAAAATGACTACGGACAATAGCCATCAATTTAGTTACTGCATGAGTACAGCTGCAGGTTCGTGAGAAGGAAGAAAGATTAAGACCATGCATCTGATGCATAAATGGCACCACAGAGTCTCTGAATCAGTAAGCAAGCAATCAACATGAAATCAGCAACTTTTGCACAGCATAATGGACAAGAGAATTATTCGCCCATTTATATTCGCAAAATGTTCAACGCAGCGAGTAGCCTGTTGCTCAAAACCAACATGAGATTACATCAAACATTTGGAGTCTCTCCAAACATACCTAGACTGAAGTGCCCGCGTGTGCCTATCAGACCGTGTATAAGTCGTGAAAAGAAAACTTTTGAAAAATTTCAATGCTGAGATACCTAAATTGATGACGGTGCACACAAAACCTCATAAAGTTAGTTCAAGAAATTTCTCTTCTGTAACTAGGGTTCCACATTCCTGTCCTTGTAAGGGGGGGGGGATTGGTAGGTCCTTTTCTTGCTGGGCTGAGGGCACTTAAACTCTTATGCTGACCTCTTTTCGGTCCGAACCGTTTCGTTTTGGACCAGTTACTATTTGTACCGACTTTGCTCCGGTTAGGGTTCAGCTGTCGTCAATTGGGTTTTGGGTTCAGTTTGGCAGCCTATTTTCGACAAATTTAAGAAGTCTATCTGACCCATGTACTTCGTTATACCTCAATGCCAAAAATGTGGAACCCTGTCAATCAAATTCTCTGCAAGCATTTGTAATTTAACAGATTTAGCAAGACCCTGCTTCGAACATCGCTACGGAACTTAGAACTCACTACGTTAAAGGACCAGCCCACCATATACGACAGAGAAACGGCAAAATTTCGACAGATATCGCAAACAAAAACTAACAGAAATATCACACCTGCGCATCACTGAGAACCCCAGCAAGTCCCGCCATTGCTTTTACATAACGAGACAACGTCAACAACGAAGTCCCTTTTCCTGGATGATATCCCTGCAGCGGTACTCTAGCACCCCAATCTGAGCAACGGAGTAAGTCCCAGTCTAATGTTCGTGCATGGGAAACGAAAGGGGAGGAATAACGTTAGAGAACGACGGTGGATGATGACCGGAAGGAACAAAGTTGTTGTGCGGCGGAAGGATGGGATTAAAAGAGTTGTGCAGCACCCTTCCAGACGGGTAAAAGTGTGCAGACGTACCCCTCGGCTGTTGCCCTACCCCGCCGCCGTGTTCCTGCTGCAGCTGCAGCTTGACCGGTGCACCTAGAGACAGGACGGCGTCGTTCGGCCCCGTCCCAATGTCCGGGAAAATATTACTCAGGTTGAAATTCGGCACGTGATGCGATGGAGCCACGGCGCAGTTCCCTCGGGGGCCCTGCGGGACGCCGCCCGGAACGGTGTTGGGGACCACCTGGGGGCTCCTTTGTGTGGGGCTGTGGTGGTGATGGTGGTGGTGGTGATTCACAGAGAACGGCGGCGGTCCAGGCGTGTGGAAGTTGAGATTGATGCTGTTCTGCGACTGTGGCCTGAACAAGGGACCCGCAGACAGGCCGTTGGGGCCACACTCGTTGTCCGGAATGCAGTGTGACGGAGGTTTACCCTGCTGCCAGGCAGGCGGCGTGCTGTGCAGCGGCTTCTGCAGGGACGAAGAGACCGCAGGGAGCGAGGGATGAGATTCGTTTCTCGAGAAATCCGGGAAGTATGGGGGTGCCAAAGTCATGCTTGTGGAAGATTTGCCCTTCTTAGACTTAGATGACTTGCTCTGCTTCTCGGCTTCTGCGCAGTGTCCCCCGTCTGCTGCCCCTTTCTCGCGACGCTTCTCGACTTCCCCCAGAATGGGTGGCGGTATCGCGTTTCCGGCCTGTGCTCCAGACATCGGGAATGGCGTTGGAATGAGATTGTTGACGAGGTGTGGCGGCTGGCTGCAGTGCTGCGGCAGACCGCTGAAGACGGGGGAGGATCCGGAACACTGAGCACCGAGCTCGGGAGGCAGAGAAATGATGGGACTGTTTGCCGTGCCGGAGAACAGGCACCCTTGCTGCTGGTGCTGCTGGCCCCCGGGTGTGGGGACATGACTGGCAAAGGTGGACTGCCGTGGAGAGGTTTGGAGGCAGCTGGAATTGACTCTCCCAACCGACGTTGGAGGAGGAGGTGGTGGTGGTGGATAGGTGCCGAAACACGACGGGCTTTGGTGTCCAGTCGAAAAGTTGGGGTAAGGGTAGTTTTGAGCCATCACACCATGCATGGGGTTCTTCTCTGTATTCTGCTGATAGTTGTGACCCATATGCTGGGGTACCTGCGACGTGCACGGACTTGAGTGAGGCCCGCTGTCCTTGTAAGGCTGAGGAGGGTATCGCATAGAGGTGCCTGCCAAACTTCTCTGCGGAGGTGTCACATGATAAGTTCCGAGCGGCCCGCACGATGATGAAGGTGGCAGGGGATGCAAGCTGTGGGTCCTGCTCTCCGAGGTCACGGCACAGGGTACCGGACTGGGGTTCGGTCTCTGGTTTTGCTGCGAGTTGCTCACAACGGGGTGGTAGCTTGTGCTCACAGCTGCACACGTGGAAGAAGGAGTTCGCTGTGAACGTGATCGGCTCTCCGAGTGAGCACGAGTCATGGCGCCGACATTCGGCTGGAGGGAACCACCCTGCTGGGATGGAGCGCTGACCACCGTGTGGTAGCCAGAGCTTCCCGTGCTGCACGATGACGGCGTCTGCAACGTGTGCTGCCTGCTCTCGGGTGTGACAGACGACGGAGCCGGGCTTGCTACTGCCCGCTGACTAGCCTGAGGTGTGCTGGCAGGAACGTGGTGTCCATGCACGCTCTGGTGCATCAGAGGCGGCTGGTACGATGACTGTCTTCCGCCGAGTGACTGGCCGCTCGAGAAGGATGCGTCCTTGCTGGAGTCCTTCTTGCTGCTCGTGGATTGGGACTGGATGAGACTTTCCGCCGAGTAGGAGATGTGGGCGCGCGAGGACTGGTTGCACGGCAACATTTGTGCGACACTCAACGATTCCTGGGTGCAGGCGGGAGACACCTGGTAGAGAGACTGTGGCTGACTGCTAGAGAGGCCAATGAGTGCTTCTGCAGAGTAGTTGGAAATTGCAGAGTGGCTCTGAGCCGCTCCGTGCGGGTTCCCACGCGAAGTGACGTGATATGTGCACGGGAAAGAGGTGGGTGTGACCTGGTACGGGTTGAGAGGCGGTGCAAACTGAGAAGCCTGAGACTTGTTTGGTGTAGCCGATCGACCGGCATCCCTCACCATTCGGCACGGAGACGGCGGGGGCTTGTTGCAGTGGAGAGAGTTGTCGAGGTCCTTCGGCGCCGCAAAATCTGCTTCGTAACCGTGCATGATGCTGCTGGAAGCCATGCTGAAATGTGGACTCCTAGCTTGCATTTGGGGCATTGCAGGTGCACTGGAAACAAAGCTCGCCTGCGAGGTGTTCAGAGACGGCTTCGTGGCAGGAAGACTTTGTAGCTGCAGTGTACCTGCGCTATGCTGGCAACCTTGCGGCTTTCTATTACCGCCAATAGGCTGCGTTGGCTGGATCTGGTTTCTCGAACTGCAGTATGCAGTAGATACGTCGCCACCATAGCTAACGGAGAAGGAACTTTCGTGAGTTTTCTTTTCTTTGTTGGAGGCAGCATTCATGGGTTGCAGATCTTGATGCTGCAGGACGGGTGACGCTGCCGTCGTCACCACCGGAGTCACCGGAGGGGTCAGTGAGAAAGGGGGCAAGTTGTTGGAACTCTCCACCCCCTTGCTGTTGCTGTTGCCAAGCTCCTGCTCCAGCTGGTCCCCGGGAGAGAGCGGCGGAAAGGAAAGGCCGGGGTTCGAGTTGCTGTTGAGCGACGCATGCCCATCGTCGTCGGGTATGCTCAAGATGAGAGGCAGCTCGGTCTCGGAGGTCAAGCTGTCGGTGCTGGACACGAACGCTTTCCCACCGCCGTCCTCGCTGTTCTTGCTGCTCGGCGGCGTCAGCTGACACAGTATGGACGTCGTACAGTCCGACATCTTTGTGATGCCCTCGGACAGGCTGTTGCTCGCCGACACATAGCTGTCCGTAAATGTCGTAGAGCTGACGCTGGGCGAGATGTCGATGTTCTCCTCCATCACTATGGAATGCAAGCTTAACGTGGAAAGGCCTCTGCGTTCACTGCTGCCCGTTTCACTGTCTTGCGCAGAGTGGTCCACTTCTTTAAGCATGGACGTCTGCTTCACCTGCGGTTCCGCACGAACCCCGTCGTTCCCTGCGGCCTGCGGAAACACGTCACTCTGCTTAGGCGAGGGCTGCACAGTGTTCTGGCCTTCGGGGAGTCCACTGTTTGACACCACTTCGAGTGCACCACACATGTCGTGTTGTTCGATGCTGTTCGACGCTTTCTGCCGGTCCGCAGCTTTTGTTACACCGTACGCGTGCAGGGTGCTCGAACTGGCGTCCCCTTGTGAGTCTGCGTTAGAAACGGTGCTCTGGGGAGCACTCTCTCTGCTACTCGTGGCACAAGTGTCCGCTCTGGATGCCGTGACTGCAGACGTGGGCGGAAGCTCAGCCAGGCCTGCGGAGAATATGGACTCTGTGGCTTGGGCAAGTATGTCGGTAGTCAGGGGAGACGCTTCCTTGCTGCTCACATTGCTCGTGCTGCTCACGCCTTCCGATGACTGAGTAGTGGTCGCAGCTGCACTGGGTACGGACGTCGTGCCACGAGTCGAGCATTCCATTTCTGCTCGTGCTACAACGTCGCCCATGCGCGGCCTTTTAGCCACAGACTCCAATGGTGGCGACCTCTGCAGGGGTTTCTTGCTTCCCTTGCGAACGGAGCTAGGCTTGTTCTGACTAGAGTCCGGAGCAGGTTGTTGCGGCTTCGGCCGTATGCTGCACAGCTGCTGCTTTGAGGTAGAGTGGACTGCGCATGGGGCCTTTGTCTTTGCGTGTTCTTGCAATGTGGCTATTTTTGAAGACAGCCCCGACTGGCACGCCGATGCATGAGACTTCATAGTGCTACACGCAGAAACCACACTGGAGTTATTGGCCTGGTCCTGACAAGTCGTTGCACATGACCTGCTTGTAACCGCTACCCCCCTCAATGAATCGTGAGCACTTGTTACCTTGCCAACCGCATTCACAAAACCATTAGATGTGACGCACGCACTGACGCATGAAATGCTGCCCGCGGGTTGGATGCCTGTCGTACCTTGCTGGGCAATAGGAGCTGCAGCCACGACCGGGGCTTGTGTGACCATCGGAATGATCTGGCCCGACGGAAGCAGAAACGCCGACCCCATGGCCGGCGCCGGGTTCTGGCTCGTCAACATGGTTCCAGTGGCGCCGAACGACAGCATCGGTTGGTTCATGACCACTCCAGTCCCCGGTAGAAATGTCGTACCTTGCACTGGAGCGTGAAGGCCGCACAGCCTAGTCTCCTTTGCTTTTGTGGCGTCGCACGGCACGATCCCCCCTAGGGCCGACTGGGCGGCCACGTGGTGGTGGTGGCCAAGTTCGTCTGTAAGTTGGTTGGCCATCTGAACGGGAACCATCTCGGGTCCGGGGAACGAAACTGCGGAGACGGGCGTCCGGGCAAGGGCACCCTGCGGGTTCAGGATGATGGAAGTGTTCTGGAAGGTCACCACGTTCTGCAACACTGGCAGCCCCTGGTCGTTGAGAACGAGAATCGGTTGAGACACAACGCCGCCGGCTGTAGCGGGGCCCACCAGCGATTGCTGGGGCAACATGGCCATGGCAGGGGGCTGCGTCGTGGACATCACCGGTGCCGAGGGAAGGGCCTGAGTGACCATCATGTTGGTGGATGTAGCCGCCATGGTCGTGGCGATAGCACCCATGGTGCAAGCTGTCGTGGCACTCGTCGTCACTGCGACACTCACGCACACACTTCGTGCCGGCTCTGTCGCCGTTGAGCCATGGTGGGGACAGGGAGCGGTCAGTGCTTTTGCAGCCGAGAGCACAGCTTGCTGCTGCTTCTCCGGACAGTTTTTCAGGGAGTACTTGCGCGGTGTATGATCCCAAATCTCTTCCGGACAACTGGTCAGCGGAATGCCGGCGACGGTGAGCAGCTTCACGTAGCTGGCATTCAGTTCCTCCAATTCACAAATCTGCTTGCGTAAGCTGGCAAAAATGGTAGCTGGAAGAGAGAGGCCGTATGAGAGGATTGGCATAATAAAATCCAATACAAGGATCCTCACAGTGTTCACATTGAGGCTTCTCACTGAAACAAGTTTGCTGTGCAAGTTCTGTGCAGTTCCTTGAGCAGGTCTTAATGCTTGCTCTGATCAGTGGTTGACATTATACACAATTTATAACTTGAGCACTTCACTCCTTGTTGACTCATGAGCAGAAACATGAAAGTTTCCATTAATCTGTAATGTTTTTAAGGAGAACATTTTAGGAAGCATTTTTGTTCTTCCTCAGCTGTTTTCAATCAGTCTAATTCTGTGTGACTGAAGCAGCTATTAGCAGTTCACAAGCCAATGAATGTGAAGCACTGTAGGATAATACATAGGAAGAGCAAGCCTCTGTTTACAATTGTGTATTTACTGTCGCAGACGCTGAAGCAAGGCAGGTTAAAGTTCACGAGAAAGTCACGTCTTTTTAGTGAATGGCTTTTCAAAGGCATGTACAATTCGCCTTCGTACCATTCTTTCGAGTTTTAAGGCAAGGCAGAT
>JARGYV010104018.1:8433-20408 GCA_029532675.1 Ornithodoros moubata | reverse complement strand
CAACAGCCCGCTTCTAATCTACCATTACCCACGCTAATCCGTGGCCAAACGCCGCCGTGGCTAATGGCCAGACAGGTGAAGGAAGAAGAAGAACTTACCTGGTGCCGGGGCAACCTTGATCAGCGAGGAGATTCCCCCAGGGCTGAGGGCTCCCTTCTTCGCCGAGAGGTTACCGCGGAATGAGGATGGGTTGCCATCTGTCCTGTGGGGTGCCTTGGTCGTCAAGGAACCCCCAGGCTTGTTTTTGAAACCGATGTGGTTGGACCTTCGGACTGACTCATCTCACAGTTGGCAATACAAGAAGAAGAAGAAGACTGCAGATACTTCTGCTTTTGCTGGCCAGTGTGCATTTTACTGGAAGTGATGCAGATTTTCTGCTCCGTCGACTTACAGACATCGAAATAATTCAGCGTCAAGAATCCACTGCAAAGATGAACAAACATCTGAGTGTTATTCACCCTCATATGAATTTTTCCCTCCCTCATAGTATGAGTGACTCCCACCCTTAAGGCATACCCTGCGCTTGAGCAGTGTCCGCACATATAAGATGATATACAGAATAGGGATTAATATGTAGATCCCTCGGCCGCGCCTTCTGGTGCACCAGGTTATGCACTTCTTTTTGAGCGAACTGAAACCTGCCATCTATGTAGCACGTGTTCACTTGTCGTCAGCATCTGATGAGCTCATTTCTCGAACGATTCGCTCCTTTGAGCAGCGTATACTGTACCCTTCAAGTAAAAATACGCTACGGAGTGACAGCCCCTAAATTCTCAGCAACGTTCTGAAGCGCGGAACCGTTGTTCACTGGCTATATAGGGTTGTAGTTTGAGGGTAAGCACATTTTTCTAGGCGAAATGGCAGGTTTTCGCTAAACCGCCATGGCAGTCTTAGTGGATGCGAAAAGAGCTACGAGACGACCAGCGACGACCTGCTCATGTTGTTACGTTCATTGCAGACCTTTTATGGCTTTCTGCAAACAGCAGAACTTCCATTTGCTCGAAAGATGGGATTACACCAAGCGTCACAGTAACCGAAAGAGCCACAGCGCGGTGTATTAAGCCCTATCCTCTTGAACTTTCTGACGGGATCAAAGAGCTACCTTGCCCCAAGGAGGGCCATATATGTGTACATCACGACATCCGCAGCTGCGAACAGTTGGAAGATAACAGCCGGCATTAAAACATCACGTAGAGCGAATACAAAACAGAGCTATGACCCCATGACGGAAGTAGGCACATGGATATATTTGCAGGATCATTGCACGCTTGACTGCCCCCGCTGTCTATGCCTTTGCCGCTTGCGTCCCTTTTGCACAGGTTTCGCTTCAAAGTTGCATACACTATGCAATTCAAATACATGACCCTACGCTGCACCTTGCCTGAAAGGGTATAACACCAGCGCATACTTTGGCATGCACAAAGCTTTTACATAAATTGCTGTGGACGCTGTAAACGCAGTAAGTCAGCCGCTAGGCCCAGCCTTTTTGTCGCACCATTCATCTTCATCAATTAAGATTAAATAAATCATTGAATGGTGTTGAAACGTCCTACCAAATAATACTATATATTCTTGTCTGCACAATGCGACAACTGTGTGACTATCACGGCGACTTTTGTCGAATCTTCATGCCGTTTACGTAATGCTGTAGTGACCCGTGATCTCAGACCCTTGGGATGAGAAGAAACAGATGTCATCGTCATGCCCTTCATATCACCAGCACATGACGCCCAGAAGAGCAAATATGCGGAGCACAGTACACAGACAAGGACCCATCGATCGATATGCCGACGTTCCCTTTGATGTACAAACAAAAACGACTTCAGAATCAATAAATAATTTTGGGCTCTGTTTCAGAAAACGAATGAGTTCTGGGCTTTCAGAGATCGCGCTTTTAATTCACTTCCCTTCACTGATCGTCTGTACCTGACTCAGTTTGGCTTTTGTTCGAAACTTTAATTCGGAGCCAGTGGTGCAGGCATTGATTTCATTTGAAACAGGATACTTTGGTCCCGCGCGGCATTGACCGTGGCTCTGGAAATGAGGTTGAGCTCTGTACGTCGACAGATGTTCGTGATCCGAAGTCATTTTGCTTTCTGTGCGGTCCGATATTAATCGTCGCCGGTGATTACTGGCCACCCTCTTGTTACACATGTCGGTTAAGTAGCCACAAGGGAAGCGCAGGCGCCCAATTTTGTCATCTAAACAGAAAATGAAATTTGCATTGAACTTGCATCTATCACGACGATGTTGCGTCAGCGAAATTGTCGTGTTTAATCGAGGAGACAAGAAACAGCAGTAACGTTGACATAAGTATCTTACTAGTACGTCTGCATTGTGCCTGGTAATAAGAGAGGCATTATGATTGAAACTTTCCCGATGTATGAGGAGAGAAGTAATTTCAAAAACACATGTGCAAACCGGGTAACCCTAGTAGTCCGTACCAACAGTGTGTGTATGAAGTCTTGAGACTGGAGAGAAATGAAATGCGTCTATTTGTCTCCAGTCTGAGGATTTCACCATGAACACTGTTGGGTATCATCAGCTCGCGTCCACCTACCTGAATTTGTTTATTGGTAATGAGGAAGAGAATGTCACTCGCTCTTTCTTAGTAATCTCTACTTTATGACCGATGCGACATGTAAGGGTCACCGCTGGGTGTCGCTGCGCTGTAACATCTACAATGTGGGTGTTTGCATATACCATGGCATTGCACTCAGGTATAACACTGCGTCTACAGGACTTTGTAATTCTGACCACTTGGTTGAGATCCTTTTGTCGTGCATGCAATGGAAATTCCGATATTGTGCTCCCCACGTCATCATCATCATTTATTCCTGTGGTTGTTGTTACGATATTGTGCGGTATAGTGCAAACCAGACGGATTCCTTCGACTGTCATGGCGGTGCGGACAACTCTGGACGTGAATGCTGCACGTCGGTTGTGATACTTGTGCTAGTGGATGTTCTCTAGTATTGTTTGATGCCAAACTGTCTTCACCTTGGGGAAACATTCAATTGGGAATGAGCGCCATTTAGATGAAAATGTGATGCGGTCAGCGTGGGCTACACTCACCTCCATCTGATGTGGATTATAACGATGCATACAAAAATAGTACAGATTTTCAGATTGACCGAACTAACCAGCTAATCACAATCCCAGCCAGTCACAACATTCACCAGGTACCACTACCACCACAACAATACGGATATGCTGTTCGCCCGACCAAATCTGATGCTGTTCTCTTTAGACAAAATTCGTCAACGCAGGGCCCAGACTGCTATTATTGAGTGCCCGATGATTCATCAGCATGGTTTCAGATAGAGCCATCGTGCATTCAGGTCTTTCCGCTTTAACTTTTTGTTTCTCTCAAATCGCACTATACACAGATTGACCTTATCATTTCTGTTTGCTATTCTGCTGACCCTTTCTTCTTTCGTTCATTACATTTGAAATAGTAACACTGGCGACGATGCATGGTTCCGCTAACGATTCCTCGCTTCCACCTAATCACACACAGAGCAATATAAATTTAGCGTGTAGAGGTTTACATAGCATACAGGCGTACCAGATTGCGGAATGTGTTACAGAGTTTGGATATGCGCAGAACCGATATCCTGAAAGAAATAGCAACACCATCTTGTGAGTGATCGTCCTGAGGGGTGTATATGGGTTTGAACATAGAGATGACAGCCGGAGGACAGCAAATATTTGCTAATAATTACGTAAACCAGCACCGATACGTCATCCATTTTCCTTTTCATATTTTCTTTCCTACATTCATCTGTTCATCAATTTCATTCAATATCACACATATTATTCTTGTGATGTAACGTTAAATCTTTTAAATTTTAAAAGGTGCTTTGTGCAGCTAGCACCTTTGTGCAAGCCGCTTAGAGATGGTCCATGACACCAGAACGTCAAGGATATTCACGAGGAATATAAGATCTTACCGCTGTCGCATCTTTTATGCCTCACGGTGCCGCGTTGTGAGCAGTGCAAGCTAAGCTATGAGGATTGACTGAAGGTTTTCACTCGCGGCAGTCTCCGACCCCTACACCCTTTCTCGTCTGTGTATGCATGTGTGAATATCCCCCATACATCTCATGTCATACCTCCCTACCCAATGAGACAGGGTACCACATATTGAGCGGTCACCACATCATCGTTACTTGGGATGTTTTTGGTGTTTCGTGCAGTGATGTATGTTCAGGAGCAGCGTTGGCTCGCTTATTGCTCGCTCGCATATGTTGTCATCTATCCAGCCATCTATGCCCTACAGCTGTTTAGATGACACGCAGTTCAATCATCAATCGTGTATTATGGTCTTTGTTTGTTTTCTTTTCCATTTGCTGCCATGGCTAACACAACACTTGTCTCTGCAGTGTTCATCTGTGCTTTTAATGAATGACCCACATCCCTGCAGCTACACCGCGAAACTCGATACGTTTTAGCTGGTTTTCCCTTGTCTACATCCACCGGCTACTGCTTTTCTTTTTTTTTTTTTTTTCGTTTATCAATCCAGTTCGGAATGGCGCCGTACACCGCGACTGATGTCTCCTCGGCGACAGCCACACCATCTGAGGGTATAGGACGAAAATTGTGGACGTTCTAGCTAGAAAAATTGGCCTTCGCTTTCATACTGCGCACGGTCAGTCACAAAAGGAATTGTGGTATGCCTGCCTTTTTTTCTTCCTTGCTGAATAAGCAACAGGTTGTGGTCTCATCTTCTGCAATGCTTTTTTGCATTGCCCGTATTTGCCCGGAGAGGTGAAAGCTCCTGTAGATATTGCTTCATGGAGCGTGAATTTCTGTCGCTGCGAACGAAGTAGACTTCACCAAATAACAGACGAACTACAACATCTGTGATTCGTGAGTCAAACGGTAGTAAATACGCCGTAGATTACAGTGCGTCGACGGGAGGAGATGAAGGTTCGCGAGATCCGTTTTTTCTTTTTTTTTCCTTTTACATGTAGAGACTACCTATTTGGGAGTTTCCTTTATATATCGCTGTTCACAAGCACACTGCAAAAGATATTAGCCAACGAATTTTCGTCGAGTGTGTTGTGATGATGTAAGAAGGCAATCTATAGAAGCCGCCTCTTTCACACGGGTAGAAGCACTGTCCTACGTCCCAGACGGCAGCCCTCACAAGACGATTGCTTCCGTACATGCCGAGCCACGCGAGGAATCCCTAGACTTCCGGAGAATCGCTATGGAAGGCTATATACAATCCTGATGTCTGTGCTCACTACAACTCATCTACCACTCACTTTGATCATAGTCGTTGCTTGTTGAATTAAGGTGACAAGAAATGTAAATCTCGCAAAAGTGTCAGTTTAAATGGATTCTAAGAAAAGTACCGATCTTTTGGTTTCTATTAAGGGTGTTTGGTATAACTTTCTTTTTTCTCTGCTTTCTTTCTTACATTGCTTTATTCGGATTATTTCGGAGCATTTCGAAGAAGTCATCTTTTACATTTCTGGCTAGCACTCTGTGATTGATTCAAGTCCACTCCTACTGGAATGCCTCTTACGTACGGTACCGAAGAATAGAGCGCACTCTAGCGCATACTTTGCCGTGAAAAGAAGTCAACACATCTGCTGGTGGTGCAGCATGGCAACCTGAGCGGTCTGCCTTCTGAGGTGGTAGTTCGCGAAACCACGGAGTATGATTTAATAGGAGAAAATTTGATACGTTACCCACCGTATAATAGCAGGAGTCGTTACCGCTACGAAGGCTGCTATTCAAAGCGTTTTCATCTATGGCGTCCGTTAGACCTCCTGGACTGGCTCATCTAACAGTTTGCAATACACGCCACTGATGTCCGGCCAAAGCCCACCGACAGCAGCATCAGCTGCACCTGCCGCCGTTGGACATTTCACTATGAGGTTACCGTCATTCTGGGCGGCCATCCCTACCATTTGGTTTCGCCAGACAGACTGCCAATTCCAGTTGTCCGGGATGGCTTCACAACTGACGAAGTATCGACACGTGGTGAGCAGTTTCCCTTTGGAAATCTTCGCTAAAATTACGGACATTCTGTGCACGCCCCCGCCGACGAACCCCTACGACACGCTGCGTGCAGCTCCTTAGACACCTGCAAAATCTTCTTCGGCTCTTCGAGAAGACTTCAGTCGTCTGGCTGAACTTGTCGCGGCAGCACTGCAAACCCGGCAACCCCAGCAACTTCAGTAACGTCGCCGTTGCCCTACGTCACGCGTCGGCAGTCGCGGGTCTACACGCGAACGCTCTCCCTCTGTTGGGGATATCTGCTGGTACCATGCTCAGTTCGGTGACAACGCTCGGAAATGTAAACCCCCTTATGCCTGGTCGGAAAACAGCGCGGGAGGCCATTAACAGCGGCGACTGGTCTCTTTTCCGCTCAAAGCCGCCTTTTCTATCTCACTGAGAAGTGCACCAGATACCGATATTTGGTTGATACCACCGGGGCTGAGGTGAGCGTTTTTCCATTCTCGAAAGCCCAGCGAACATACCCAGTGCTTTTTCACCTGCGTGCTGTTAACGGTTCTGGTATTCCTGTTTACACCAAACTTTCACTGACGTTGGATCTCAGCCTTCGTCGTTCTTTTTCGTAGGTGTTCCAGGTTTCTGAAGTCGATACAGCCATTATTGGCGTAGACTTTCTCACGCGCTACAAGTTAGTCGTCAATGTTGCCCATCGTGTAATCAGAGACTCCGTTACTATTCACTAAGGCGGCAATGCGGGCCTGTTGGTACCTGTTCCCCGAAAACTCCGTTACTACGTTGTCCACGCAAGGCACCCCAACATGGCGACAGCCAGAATTCACAGGAACACTTTTGTCTCCCCTACCATCACCATACGGAGACCTACTGGAAGAGGGTTCCCCAATTGCGTCCCCAATTTGACGCAAGCCTCGGACTGGAATAATCCTGTGGCCCACGACGTTGTTCATTATATAGAAGCGTCCGGCCAACCGGTCTTCTGCAAACCACGTCGTCTACCACCAGAGCGACTCACTATTGCTGGGAAGGAGTTTGATCATATGCTGAATCTCGGGATTGTTCGTCCGGCAACAAACTCGGATGAACACATCCAGCAGCTTGGTGCGGTGTTTGAAGGCTCAGCCAACATGGTGTGGTAATAAACTTCTAAAAGTGCGAGTTCGGAGTACCTGAGCTAGATTTTTTGGGTCATCGTGTGACTACCGCTGGCATATCACACCACTCGCAAGTAAAGTCCAGGCTGTCACAGAGTTTTCACAACCACGTACGTTGCCTCAACTGCAAAGATTTTTGGGCCTCATTAACCACGTTCCATACCTGGTTGTGCAAGACTGCTTCAGGCATTGAAAAACTTGCTGCAAGGGCGCCGAAGCAAGCGAGGACAAATTTTCCTAAGTGAGGAAGAAATTGTTTACTTCCGTGTAGCTCAGTCAGCTCTCTTGGTGCATCGCAGACCTCAAACTGCCATAGTCCTCATGGTGGACATCTCCGATGGTGTCATTGGAGCAGCGCTTCATCAGATACACGAAGATGCACCACAGCGCACAGCCTTCTCAAAGAAGCTTACGCGAGCCTAGTCGACGTACGGCGCATTCGGGAAAGAAATGCTAGCCGCATACCTGCTTCCAACTTCCACATACCAACTTCCTGCACATCTGGCACTTCGTGGAAGGCCACACATTTACAATTTTCACTGATCACAAACCACTCACCGAAGCATTTACGTCTGCTAGCCCAGACTATTCCCCAAGAGAGATCAGGCACCTCGCTTTACTCGCCGAATTCACGAAAGACATCAACAGTCAGCCAGCGGACACCTTCAGCCACCTGTTTTCAATAAAGACTGAGGAAGCCATCGATGCTGAGACAATTGCCTCTCAGCAGGTCAATGACGAAGAGTTGCGGCTACTACGAAGCACATCGTCATCTGCTCTTCGTCTCGGGGATGTTCCCCTAGGAATTGACAGCGCCACTTTAGTTTGTGACCTGGCAACGGGTACGTCTTGACCTTTCGTGCTCGCTATCCTGCAAAGCGCCGTTTTTGAGAAACTACATTCTCCTTCACACGGTGGAATCCGAGCGGCAAAGCGTCTTGTGACTTCTCGTTTTGTGTGGCCTGGCGTCAACAAGGACATACGAAACTGGACCAGAAGCTGCATATCGTGTCAGCGTACAAAGACGCGTCACACACAGGCGCTAGTCAGAAGCTTCCTACCTCACAAATACCCAGCACGTATCTGTGAGCAGTGGTCTAACTACCCAGTAATTAACAAGGGCTGCGAAAAACCATAACTACTTCCGCTAACTGCTGCCAATCTTATGGCGCAATTCTCTGGGAAATAGGGCAGCGTATTTTCTAAAAGCGTCTTCTTACATGAAGCTGCAGCGTCTGTTCATAACACAAGCTTCGGGAATTACGTAGGGCGTTAGCACTTTACCGAAATGTACTCAGTGTTGACGCATTAGGCAACTACTACTGCGTAACCAAACTGCTATTCTCTTCTTTCGCCCGTTGTATTTATTGCTCTATGAAGAGCGTCGTTGTGTCGGGGTCTTTTGGAGCGCCATTCCATTGCCCAGGGGACCACTACGCCGACAAAATCGCCGCCTATCTCTGGTAATTCTGGCTCAAAATTACCTGCTCTTGGTACATATTCCTCTATGGTTGTCCAAAGTCCGCCCAAACTGGTCGCGAGTTTCCGGAACACGGTTGCGGTGCCCGCACTCTGCCGTTTGGAGAATGTCTTTCGCTGATCTTGAAAATTGGACTTAGGGTAACCGAGAGGCGCGTCATGATCCGTCAGCACGAGAACTCGAACGAAACAACCGATACAACTAGCTTCAATGGCAGTCTTTGCGTAAGCTCTTCGCTGCGGCACACAAACAGGTCCGTTAATTCTAATTAATTTGCAGTGTAATTGCTGAAATAAATCTGCAACGTCTGTTAACTTTTTCAGCACAGTTTTATCGCGAATACAGTTATTTCATCAGTTTTGTAAGAAAGGAACCGTAGCAGTGATCGCCGACCAGTTGGTGAAATGTTCCCTTTGTAATCACTTTTGCATCGCGGTGTTAGAACGCGAGTTTAGCCACCGGTAGCGCTCTTGACGACCTCACGTGTAATTAAGCTCTGACCTCTTTTCTGACATCAGGACAAGACGCTGACACAAAAGTGAATGAGTCCGGTTACAGACACCACACACAGTGAAAGTATCACTTGCCTCATGGTTCGCATACAATTGATACACAACTGAGACTGAAACCCAAGGCTCTGCTTCTAATGTGAGGGCGTGTCCCCTGAGATTCCTTCACGTCGCGGCAGGTCGCAAGGTCGCCAAGCAGTAGGCGATGCTATATTTTCCAAGTGCTGATTACGCTCACAGTTGGGTAGCGGGCTCCAGACCGTGTCCTGTTGAGTGTGCGCGTAGACTCCTTGCTTAGACCATCTGTCTCGTAAAACGACACCTCCGCCACCACTGCTGGAAAGGCTTTATCTTGCAAAAAACGAAAAGAAGACCGAAGGAAGTACACGAGGATAAGCTTAATGACATGCTCTCGTCACATTTTATCGTTTTGTCGTTATTCCTTTTCTGTACATGATATCGGCACTTACCTGTCAATGTTTCAGTTGGACGTCGCTAGATAGTTTTTTGGCACTGGCTTTACCGGGCTTTCAGAAATTCGTGAGTGAGCTTTAATCTGCGACCAATCAGACCATGATGATGATGTGATTGGTTCCACCAGGACACCATGTTCGCTTGTTGGTCTACCACGACACACAGGACATATTTATACACACCTATAGACTTGTTATTGCCTGCACAAATTTGCTCTTGTTCGTTCTTCCTTAAATGGGCCTACCTCCATAGGTAGCTCCCATACCTGATGATAATGCACTTCTTACAATGACAAGTTAAAACAGTAGCCTTCCTGGATCAACAAGCCTGCAGATAGCCTGACGGAACGTACCCCTAGCAGAACATTATTCTGAAAGTCGGGTGTATTATGGGTGGTCGTCACTTGACTTAACTGTTTGTGGCCGCATCTCTGACGTGCTGCGAACCGCCAAAGCAACATTGATCCATCCGTCCACTCCTATTGCACCCGAGTTTCAGTAAATTATGCTGCTTGGGATCAGGGAACGTAACTACCAGAGCGTCGTATGATGATAGCGCATACAAACGATAACATCTAAGCGATCCGGACGTGGTAGACAAATGGCACATTCTTCGTGTGACGTAATTGGAAAGACTCAGAAAGCGATCATTTTTGTGTGCATAATATGAATATTTTTATATATATTCATAATATGAATAACTCGCTAAATTTTACCTCTTCCAGTTCCAATAATTTTACAGTGTTCACACCGAACATAACAGTGCAGCAAAATAAGTTTTTCTGAAGAAAGAAAACAAGGGTTCACTTACAGTGGTGATGAGAGTTATATCTGCGTGTCAACGAAAATAATCGAAGTGCCTCGGGGTGAAAGAGAAAATTAGATTCGAGACCAATGCGTCTTACTCGAAATGGTAGACTCGCACGAACCCCCAAAAAGAGCGCACAGTTGCTTACACCGGAACTGCTTCTTCTGTGTGCGTGTTTTCTTTTCTTCTTTTTTACTTTTTTGTTTTCAGTGCACTTTACTCTTTCAAGGGCTAGATGTTTGTCTGCGACGACATTGGCGGCCGACGTCAGCCCTATTTCTTTGTCCTAGTTCCAAGTTCGATAACGTTCACTAAGAACAGTGACTTTGCGCGTCATTGTTGAATGAAAGTGAATCCCAAATATTCTTCGCGGAGAATTAGAGAGGAACGTCGAATTATTCATTATATCTTGAATGCGCTGGTAACATCCTTCACTCTGCTGCTCAAAGTAGATTACGTCTTTTGCAGAGAATTCTCTTCCTCCTTTTACTCTTGTTCGGCTGCACAGGATCTTTGTTCTTCGTGCTGTTTCTCACGAAGAGTTGAAAGGCCCAGAACAGATTATCGCAGTGGTCTTATTCCTTCATTCTCTCTTTTTCAACCTCCTTAGTTCACTACTCTAGAGGCATTACTGAGCTAGTCTTCACTCTCTATGATAACCTTCCACTGCAGAAGAAAAATATATATATATAAAAAAACAAGAAACCGAGAGAGACGAAGCACAAATTCGAAAGAGTGAAACAGAGACGAAAGGAGGATTATAAGACCGTCTTTGTCGCACAAACGAATGCCTCGGACAATTCCTCAGAAGCGCCCTTCCTCTTTACCCTCTCCTCCTGACATTATTATTTTGAGGAAACGGTGTAAGCTCATGAGAAAAGGGAACCCTTTTCGACGGGAGGAAGCTATGGCTCTGTAATAAGAAATATGACGGGAAGTCCAAGTATATATATAGGGCGTTAAATAAATTCTTAACTCCTCGGCAGACGTCGCAAGCAACTGCAAGTTACAAAAGTAGAAAAAAATATTAGAAGAAAACGAAGACAAATAAAAGATCCGGAAAGTAACCGGGTTCTCTTGTGGGTGGTTGACAGTTTCTATCCCTCCCCCGCTGGCTGCCGATACAGGCTGCCTCCTTTCTTTTGCTTCTATCTCTTCTCTTTACTTTCGTCGGTGCCGCATTGCTGTTGTTTTTGCGACATAGAAAGGACAGGCTCCGTTCATTCTTTTCCCTCTGCTTTCTCACTCTTTCGATATTACGTTCTGTCTTTCGTTCATTTCTTTTTTTCATTTTCTTTCAGCTGCCATCCAATGAAACCCTCCTGTTCTCCATTAGAAAGCAGAATCTATTAAGAAACCGAAACAGGTCTTCTTCAGTGAGAGGTGGATGATATTTGATAACTGGACGACGTTGAAACAGATAGCATTGGTGGGTTCAGGTCATTTCATGAGCGCGAGACTCTCCTATATGGAGAGACAGTCGAGAAGAAAATAAGGGACATGTATTCTTCTGCAGCAATTTTTCAAGGGCCCCCATCCTCGTAGTAGGATTAACTTCTCCTT
>JARGYV010104007.1:0-21191 GCA_029532675.1 Ornithodoros moubata | reverse complement strand
GGGGGGGGGGGGAAAATACCTCCGCTCCACACCCCAATTTAATCGTTGTTAATGCTATGAGCGTGGAAATGTCGGAGGTTAAGACAGTTACTTCAAGGTGGTGCATGGTGCTGTTGCTTGTTTATGTTGGCATAACGAGGACGGGAATGAGGGATAAAAATGAAAGATGATGTCAGGCTTTCTCGTTATGAAGACTCACTACTTCGGGGTGGTGGTGGTGGCGCCGGTGGTGGCGTCGCGACTGCTGAGGGTGGCGGCGATGACGTTGTGTACCTACTTTGTAGAGGAAAAAAGCTGAGCCCGACAGGATCCAGTCGCGAAACCTAGAACCCTCTTTCGCACGACGCTAAAGGATGATTTGGCCAATTGTCGAAGCGTCGTGATACAGAAAACTCATGCTCAAGCTTACAGCGACCTACACCATAGCGATCTGATAGCGTATGTGCTATCAGATCGCGATAAGTCACGTGACTCATGTCTCTCTATAACGTGTTCTTTCTTCTGACTTCTCATTTCGCCCTGTCCATGGACCTTTTTCCTTTCCTTTATCCGCAGCGCACACTCTGCCGGTTTTTGATCACGAAAAATTGAGTAACAGCGGGAAATAGTTTGATTTATTCCACAATCAATTCTTCTGCGTGATTAATTTTAGCGTGCAATCATTGTATGGCGCAGTGTAGCAGGTGAGAGCTACATATAAACCTTTGCGCTGTTTCTAGCATATCCCTTCCCCCTCCTTCACCGACGACTGTAAAAATTAAGACAACACACGTCTGGAAAGTCATTCGTTCGAGCATCTATTCTTTTGCGTGAAATTAGTTCCATACAATGGGATTGCTACGCTTCAAGTAAAGAAAACGGTTATGAAAGAAAGACAGAAGGAGACAACAGTGGAAAGGAAGCGCACCGGCTGCATCATGACAATGCACTCCGCAGTCATAACGACACCGACGAACAGGAACAGCAAGACACTAAAACATCTCGCAAAAGAGGGTATGAATGGTCGACGCAGATCCGAAATCTCACATTTTCATCGGTAGATTCCTGCACATTTCTCGACGAGAACATCGGGGCCCGGGGCGGAGCTCCAGGGCCTCGCTGGGAAGTGGAGTGCGCGTGTGCAAGGAAGGCCCAGGCCGTTCGCAATGGAACTCGGCGAACAGCCATTCGCGGAAACAGTCGGCATGCGCTCGAGCGACGAATTCCATTGCTTGCATTCGGAAAAAATGGTCAAGTCAGAGGCGGAGCGGATAGAAAGCGCGCGTGCGCTAAAGGACGTCGTCATTCAGCGCCGCGTCAACAACGCTGCCGGCGTTATCGATCATCCCTTCTCTCCTCTTAGACACGCTAGAAGCCATGCCGTTCAGCGAGGGTAAACTGAAACAGTCCGGCGGGCCTTTGTGACTCCTAGCTCAACAAGGCAATGGAGAGAGCTGGTTGTGGTGCAAAAAGCCTTCCAACACTTCTCGTGATACTCCTCCTAAGTCACCAAACGACACAGTCGAGGGGGACTCACTTCTAACTGCAGTACTTGTTTATATCACGCTTATATCCTTGCAGTGACTTTCAGGTTATCTCCCTATCACGAGGATTTGTGTGTATGTGTGTGTCAATCATCCCTCCTCCTCCACCCATGTGGAATGAGGTACTGTGCCACGCCTATAGTGGCGAATCACCTTCCTTCATCACGACTTCATGCTTATTCACGACTTCATCACGACTTAATGCTGCTGTTCTCGTTGTTTCCGCCTGTTGTTTCACGGACACACGGATCAATTTCCCTGATGATGAGGCTAGATGTCCAGAAAATTGTCTTCTTCCTCTTTTCTCTCTCTCTAGACAGTCGCTGTGGCTATGGCCATACAGACCATACATACAGACAGAGAGAAAGTACATAGTTTGAGTGAGAGACAGAAGGGCTAGCGCTAGTCATATCAATGTGACAGCAGATGTAACGCCTCAAAAGTCCAAGGAAAACATGACATTCCTTGCAGGATGGCTCCTCTATGCAGTCGCCAAAGTAATCAGCAAACGCGACGTTTTAGCTGCCTTGCGGTCAACTGCTACAACTGAGCTCTGCTTGGCTACGGGGCTTCCATGACAACACTAATGAATGTCGTATCGATTATAGAGCCAAATGAAGAAGCCATTGACACGCAATGGACATGCTGTCACGTGACTTCTCTTGTCCTTTGTGGCACGGAAGTCTGGCGCCCAACCACAAATGTGACCTGGCCAACAAGAACGGAGTACGGCGCGTGGCAGATCTGCCCCATATATTCAGTCCGTTGACAATCGTACATTCTATACACTTTTGTGCACGAACGAAAACGAACTCATATGTACTTGCTCCTTTCATTGTCTATGTTCGTCACGAGAACATCGATCAACAGAATCAGTCTCAATGTGGTGCAACCCATGCCAGCGACCATTGTTCACTTTGCGCGACTCCGTGTTACGCAAGCACAAGTGAACTGCGTACGAAAAATGTCCGACGCCCTGTACAATACGTACTAAAAATCTACAAAAGAAAACAGCTGCACAGAATACGCAATAGAATACGCAAAACACAAGCAGACCAATTAAACTCTCGCTATCCCAAGTGTCCTCCCAGCGTAGCAGATGGCCTTAAGAGCCCTGTACGAAAAGCGCATCCATAACGGGCAACGGAAATCAAACACAGGCCCACTCGGAGAAGCAGTGCGTCCTCAACAAGGCTAGTAAAAGATTACAGCGTTATTAAGCGCATAAAAAATCTATCTAATAAAAATGAAAAGAAAAGGAAACGGAAGTTTTTTTGCACTCGTTTGAGCCTAGCCATCATCTTTCTTTTCTTTTTAAGTCTTGTACAAAAAGCGGACAGTTCACATGCATTTTCTGACTGGTGCATTCTTTTTTTTCCTTTTCTTTCAACCCGTATACTTTCTGCTGTTATTTTGCTTCTGTTTTTTTCCTCAGCACCAATCTGAAGCGGAATGCGGAGTTAATTAGCGTTAACGCGCGTATTTTTTTCGAGAGCGTCGTCATTGCGATTCGCGGACGGTCATGGGCACGGTTGCTGCTTTGGGAGAGGCTTTAGCCTGCTGCGTTTGTCCTTCCGTGCTATTAAATTTTCGCTAATTAATTTTGTGCTAATTAATGTTTAACTTGGACAGATCCGCAGCGCATATTCCGCGTGTCTGGTAATTTTTCTCTTCCGTCAGGCTGTCATTATTCTCTGTGGATCAGGCGCAGACGATACTAAAATAAAGAAAGACAGACACGGGGCTTCGCTCTTCGGGGTTATAACACGGCACGGACAACGTGGTCATCGAAGTGAGACGCGCAGCGACCTTTGCGTTCTTGCTAACTTGTGTTGTTTGTACGGCGGACAAGCCGTCGAGGGCGCCTCTGCACAGTGGGGACATTTCTCTAGATTTAGCTTTGATAGATGAAGTACAGCTGCTAGGTCGAAAACGTCGGGATTTCTAGGTTACCTTTCGTCTTGCTGAACTGCAAATCGAACTCACTGCGTCGTCAGCGGTCGGTATCAGTAGAAAGGACACTTACCTGCAAGGGAACAGGAAAGAATTTCAAATGAGGCTTGCATTGCAAAGAAGCATCTACTCATTTCTTCATAATTTAAATATACCTTTTTCTTCATTATTTTTCTCTAATTTCTTATCATCATTTCTTATATCTTATTATATATATACATATATTATATTATATCATTATATCTTAGTATCATTATACTCTTTTACTTAGAAATTATGGGCATTGACACACAGACTTGACACGTGGCCGAGTTCACGAAAACGTATAGCTCGTCGACATTGCGAGAACGAAAGTTCGTGTCCGTAAAGTTGCAATAGATATAAGTACTAATATAAGTACCCTAACAATGGCCTTATGGCGCTATACGCATCGCACAGTCGGCGCGTGTTTGGGCGCGAAAGGAAAACAAGGACACAAGCCAATAGTCTTCACTAGTGGTGGCGGTGATCGTAGTAGCGGCAAGGGACCACCGTACATGGTCCCCTCCTAAAACTCGAAGGGGGCAAAATCTGCAGAAGGTGACACGCGGAAAACTACTGGACTGCGCACTTTGTTCTCTTTCGCAAAGCAGTTTCCTTTCGTGTGGTCGTCGAAAAGACAACGGTTACGTTTTTGATAGCGCGTGTGGGTCACCCTTGCTTCGTTAGCTTCGGGCACCAGCTTCAGGCTGGCCGAACATTTTCCACGCGGAGGGTTTACGATATGTAGTTTCGCCAGCCGAGTACAGCGTGGCGGGTGTAGAATTTTGTTCTTTAAAGAATGCGGCTTCTAAAATAGGCTTGTCGGTCACGAATGCACGCAACAGAAAAGTACATAACCTTTCGTAGTAGGACTTCAAAGGCACGACTCATTTATTGTTAGGGTTTTTCTGACTTCTGGCGGCTCTAGAAAAACTGCCGATAACTTTTTTTCTTTTTTCGAGTTTGTCAGTAAACACCAACCGCGTGACGAATGACTCTAAATTGTTGCCTAAGCGATCACTCGTGTCCCTGGGGCATCCTTCGGATTACTGGAAAGTAAGTCAAAGAGTAGATGACAACCGTGTTGTAGCAGCGGCGAAAACGTCTAGAATATAGCTACCATTGATCTTGACGTTTCGTTTGATTTGATAAACGTTCAAGAAGTTGTGAGGACTGGGAGTAAAAGCGGTCACCTTCTGAGCGAATTTCCTTTTAAGCTGTGTGTACAGCTCAATAAGGTTTATTTCTTCGTTATAACTGCACTGGCTCCAGACCTTGCAAGTGACTGTGAATATATAAAGATGTAGAACCAGAAGGAATATAAGAAAAAAAAAAAACAGGAGAGCTGTATTGCTGAACTCAATACAAAGGAGTGCTATTCGTTGATACAGCAAAAGTTACATTATAACCATGTTGTGAGGAGCTCTTAGAGACATCTTTTAAGCACCTTCCCTGACCTAATCTAAGTCTGTGCACAATAAAACAAAATTATCAACAGCGACATTAAAGACCGCCTAAAAAACATTCCAGGCTCTTAGGTTCCGCAACGATGGACTTGACGCTTCCTGCGTAAGTACTTGGTAATAGTACATGAACACGCTGTATAAATGTGCAAAGCAAACACTCTTGCGCTCATAGCAGACGGCACGAACAACTCGTAAAGAACCTGTTTCTCGCTACACGGCGTCATCCCACTTCTCTGGGCAGCACAAGATCAACTCAGCAGATTCAGCGGCCCATTCCATCGTACTCCATCCGTAATTAACCCATCGTAAGTGCTACAATACATCTCCACAAAGTGCATCGTCCAGAAGATTCTGTTCCGCACCAGAGTCGTCTATATCAGCCGGTGTCAGCAAGACGTCAGCCGTGTTTGGAAGAAAACAAGCGTTCTGCTTGTGAAATATGGACGCAGCGAGGGTTTATAGAGTCGAATCACGAACGGAAAATAAGAAAAGGGATCGAAGAGGTACATGCTGAGATGCTTTCGGGTATACGTTCCTAAAGGGTGTCAAACTTTGCACGTCTCTGCCGTAGACGGAAACGCGCAGAAAATTATGGTGGCGCTATTGTTTATGTGTGTACATGCGGCGGATATCATGGCGAAAGAAAGAGGTTAGCAAGACATCATGCGGCCTGGTTGATATATTTATATTGGTGCACAGGTGTGTTTGTAAGAAAGGGGAAGCTACACGTCTGGATGACGAGTGCTCACCGTAAGCTTGATACACTAGCTAACCACAGCATGATCGGCATTGTATCATTGTCAAAACAGAAGAAAACATATATAAATATATAAAAACAGCAAAACAACACAGGATGACCTTTAAACTCGGCGTCACAGAGCATTGTTCATCATTGTCGCGTCATCATATCGCGCATTGTAAGCAATGCGTCCTTAAAGACACACTTATTTACAAGAAAAGGTTAAGGCCTCCCATTCCATACTTACTACCCCAATCGAGGTAATTCGTGCATTAAGAAGAGAGACAATCTGCCGGCTATACCCCTTTCATCCCGAGTTTCCAATCTGACAGATGACTCAGAGCTCCCCACCTTACCTCACCGGAGCATGCTTCCCGCTTCGGCCGAGCAAACACGCAAACAAACTTCCCAGGCGACGTTTCAAGGAAGCCCCGGTTTCAGACAGACAGTCAACAACAACAAACTGACAAACAACGTTACACTCCGGACCTGTTTCTGCCAATAAAAGTGCCAAATGTGGAGGCTTGGAGTTTTGTGGCTGTTTGCTCATTTCGTATTCCGTCCATTGTCAATAGATGACTCTGAAGCAGTGTGTACCTAAGCCCCAATTTGGTTCTTCTTCGCTTCCTCACTTAACCCGCTACGCACTTGCCGAAGGCTTGCCATAAATGGCTAGTGACGGGCGAAAAACGGGCGGTTTAACCTTTGAGTAACTTCCAAGTGGTGTCTTCTTGCCCACGACTCCTAGAGGGAGTAGAGGATTTTACGAGCGCTGTAACCAAGTTTTTCTTCGCAGAACAACTGCTGGCATTTACAAGGTTCAGAGTCGTACAGATGTTGACTAGGAAGGAATGTGGGGATTCGGTATGCTCGTTTTGAAAGGCACATTTTTATTGCAACTTTTAACGCCTTGTATGTTCTTCCCCAGACTTCCTGGTCTGTTTGTGTGTCCTTTCGCCAACACGACGCGAGTAGATTCCTGCCCAAGGCTACTCCTGCTGAAGCTGCTGTCGCGAAAAGTGAGGCAAAACTAGAGTACAGGTATGCGATGGAAAATCACGGTGCAGTCCTTCGTAGTGTACAGAATAAAGCATTTTCTAAGACTTTATAAAGATGTTCAAGGGCACATGTGTTTTACAAACGCGCCGACCAGATGTCTTTGCACGACGTGCTTCCCATCTCAAAGTGATAATGTGTACTTTTCTTTTTTCGCTTTTATATTTTTTTTTTACTTTTTTCCTGCGGACTTTGCCTCAAGAAGTCGAAGTGACGCTTGGGAAGTGCGCGTACTGAGAAGTCCATCGGCATGTAAGAAATGATTAACATAACATGAGCAAAAAGAGAAACGAAAATAACCAAGTGAGAGAGAGAGTCTGCTGCGTCTTCCTCTCTATGTAATCCATCACAATCTTTCACTAACTACAAGGCGATTAGCCCAAATCAGCGTTATGGTTAGGTACAAATGAAAGAGGGGGCGTTGCGTTCGAGAGTAAATATGAAAGATTGGTCACTCACAAGTCGGATGGCCTACAACCCTGCTCAAGTGACGTAATACAATTGATGACCCGGCCTGGCGAAAATGGCCGGCGGGACAGATGACCCTACCCTCGTTCCTTGCTTTTTCTTTCCCTCCTGTTTACTGCCCGCGTTGCGAAAACAGTAGAAATATGTGTAGTGCCGCGATCATTTGTCACGCGAGTTTCCGACATAAGTTCATGCTCAACGTGAAACGTGATGAGAAATTTTCTGCAAATTAAATGTCAGGTTCATTAAGACGGCGTTTACCACTTTCCCTTTTTTATATATATATTGTTGACGGAGTGATTCCCGCAAGGCGACTATACGACGCTGAAACTATAAAGTCCTTCCCACAACAGAACTGCGAGTGCGGCATTCGAACTCTCCGTACATCGACCGTACTATCGACGCCTTTCGAAATACAGGCAGTGATCCAATTCAACGCGTTGCATCGGGGCAAAAACATAGGCTGGTCGGACGAGAGCGACATACAGATGAGTAGGGCCGTGCTTAACGTATTCCCCCTCACAACCGAAACGAAGCACTGTGGCGTTTGGTACGTGTCGGGCGTGTGTCCCTTACAACTGAGTCACCTGCAACATTGAAAACAGAGGCTCGAAAACACGGGGGCTGACAATTAGCGCTTTGGAGGCGGCCATATATCATAGCAGCAAAAATGAATACGCCCAATCATAAATGGCGGTGCGAGACATGGTCCTTTCGTATATGTGCGAGGTCGTAAAGACGGGAAGACGTCCGGCTACGTGAAGTGGTATATCTCAAGAAGATAGAGCATTTTGTTTTCGTTTGCTCGTTTGTTTTTAAAGTGGAATCACTGATCCTATCGTGTGAAATGATACTAAATTGCTCGCCATGATATGAACTATTGGGGAAGACAATGAATCTACATTGCAATAGTTATTTAATGTTTCTGTTGGTAAAATCCTCAACATTCGCATGTTTTATTACAACACACACACTTTTTTCTTTTCTTCTTCTTTCCTTTCATTAATGCTTTAAACAACGCTGCCGAACAGGTCATACATCGTGTACGCTCACAACAGATGTGTAAACGGATGAGAAAGCAGGAAGGAAGTCGACTATGATAACGCCACCTGGTGCGATATTTTACCCGACCACTTCAAGTATATATGTACCATGCTTTGTGCAGCCTTTGATGCAACCTTTGACATCAGGGGGCAAGTAAGCTACATAGAAGCTCTCGTTACAGACGCATATACTCGTCCCCTGTTGACTCCTCGAATAATTCTGCGGTGCTACTTTTTAGTTTGGCCACAGAACCGCACTTCGTTTCTTCAGACCACCGTACTCGTTATTTGGGCTGTTCTCACTCGTTCTTTTCCATGAGTCCGTCAACGGAAGCAGGCTGTATTACCAAAACATCCTTCCAACGCAAGCAACCGTCTGCCTGAGCGAGCACCGACGCATGCCGGCGCCAGCGCTTCGAATAGAGACGTGCCAATGCTACCCTTCTTTTCATTTGGTCCTCAATCACACCGTAGTCACTCCAGCTTTCTGCAATGCTAGCTTCGTTCTATTTATAAAGACTTCATTTGTGTTAGCGCTCTATTCGCCTGCTCCGAGTTAGCCTCAAAATATGACGTAGCGGGAGAAGCAACGACCGCCTGAGGAATGCCAGCTTCCTAGTTACCTTCAAAATTTTTCTGTTCGATGTTTTATGGACAGCGGACAGGTTCAGGACAGAACAGATCACAAATAATGTGCTGCATCCTTATTCTTCAGAAATTCTCACAGTTCTGGAGAGAGGAGACGACAAACATAATCTCCAAGCTGGAGCGAGAGAGACCTGGAACTCTCCGCAACAGATTACGAGGATCACCTTCTAAATTGCCAGTCGACAACTCGAAGTCTCACCCGACTCAATGTAAGAGCACGGGCAACAAATGTCCTCGACACTTCGCCGAGGGAGATACTGAGAGCCGGACCATTTTATATCCTCCCTGTCTTCTTGTCGCAGTTTTCGACTACGGAGAGTCGCATTCCCTGGAGCGGCTGTGCACTTTGATATGTCTCCGTTCACTCCTCATCTTTATGTTTTGCCTTACAGCCAGTGAGATTGCAATCCTATCATCCACCGACCCCTCCTATATTTGTCCATCCCATTTTGCATTTTAAGCTCAGCTACACATACATTGATTGATCTAATCGTGACTTTTTATCGTGAGAATTTATGTCCTACACCAAGACGCATGCTCTTTTATATGCCCAACGATTAAGTTACTTGGCACCGTCATCGAAAGGGAGATTCTCTCGGTGGCCGGGAGGGCGGCCGGCATCGTCGCTCGCAACGAGCGTAGAATTATTGATTAGTAAGCAGCACAAACACGGCATATCGACCGTTGTTTTCCAGGTAGCGGAACGCGAAAGAGCGAGGAAGAGAGGGAAAGAAGGAAAAGAAGGAGGGAGAGCGGAATAAGAGGTTAGCAACGCGGCCGCAACTTCAGTCTCTTGTTTCGTGCTGCTTCTCACGGGTTCTGAACTCCCTTTTTTTTTTTAGAGACAAGGCTGCCAGCAAAGAAAAACCCAGAAAAAACAAACAAGACAATAAAAAAATAAACGTACCGGTTCCAATAAAGTAAATACATGTGCCACCCTTTGTGGATAAACTTTGGAATGCGGACTGATGAAATGGTCAGGTCTGTTTTTTACTTTTTTTTAATGCTCGCCTGCCCACTCCGTCAAAAACAGGGAACGAATAATACCTACAACGCTCTACGACTTACGGTCTCCTGATTTTATCCCGACACGCCGACCACAGCCACTGAGACCCCGAATAATTTAGGCCCACAAATTTTATCAAAAATTGTAGCTAGCTACTCACGATAGCGTCTTACGAAAAACCCCTCAAAAGTGCGAACAACAACTATATTAAGCGGTGGTGATGAAGTCAGGTAAGAAGCTATATAAGGTACGCAGCCGAATGGACCTTCCGAGAGACCCAACATTTTTTTCAAGGTGAGGGCCGAAAATGCCATCGGAATAACGCACTGGTTCTTACATTACTCTCTATTCAGCTTCTTCCCGCTGCAACACAAGGACACAAGTGATACATTCCAAATCAAAATGCAAGATGACGAAAGAAAGACAGCTTACAAGGTACGCTCAGAAACAACATCCAGTTGCTCCGTACATTTGTCCTCCGGCTTCAGTGACAGCCGCATCGCCCAGCAGGAGGGGGAGCAAATGGAAAGCGTTTAGCGCGGAGGTCTCCAAATCCCATTCCGTCTCCCGCGTTCCGGGTCGATATCACAGTCTGAATCACAGCCGAGGGAAATCCCTCCCCAGGGGAGGTTGCGGTTTCCGACCACGTGTTGCTGCTCCCCCACAGACACACAGACAGACGGAAAGGAAATAAAAGGAAGGGATTTCCCCACACGACGAATGATGACGTCAACCGCTGGCCCACTTCCTTGCCGTCGCCAGCGCCGAGCGCGCGAACGTTAGCGGCGTTGTACTAGTGGCGCAGCTCCGCGCTGGCTTGTGCTTTGTGATTCGTATGATTGATGTATATTGACATATTTATTGACCAGTTCACTTATGGTCGTCTGTGCTTATGTTTTATTAGGAGAGAGTAGCACAGAGGGTGTTCTGCAGTTAAAGAAATCGTTGTGCATCTTCCTGTAAAAGCATATAGATTAGATATCTCAAATATTATATATATTCCTCCAATGCTCATCACTTTTTCGCAACTAAGTTCCAATGATTGGTTCGTACAACTAGGAAAGTGCTATCATACGCCAAGCACGCACAGGGCAACGTATGGGTGAATAGTCTGTCTTCTCCATTGCCTGATCCGAAATTCTGTGATACATGACGGCTGTCGTCGAAGATGCAAGGTTGCTGCATCTTTGAACATTGCAATGTGCACCAGACAACAATGATTGTTGGACGGAGCAGACGACGATATACGAGGAAGAGGTGAGCACTGGGAGCAGGTGACACGCGAAGTGGCTCTTTGTCGAAAGAGTGCGATGCAAGGTGCTCAATAATAGTCATTACTTTTTAGGCAAGGTTTAATAATAATATTCAAAACATTCTAAACGTTTCGTATGATGCCACGTTATCACGTGACATCCGTCCGCCAATCCTTGAGGCGAAACCAAGTTTCCTCTTTTTAGTCGTCTTGGGGCGCAGCGATTTGCCGAAAGCTCATTTTTAAGTTAAAATTAATTTCCGTAAAAAATACTGTCCCAGCTAGCTCCAAATAATCTCATATATTCCAGTTGTATATATATTCCCATATATATTCCAGTTATATTCCATATCAAGTTGCAACCAAGGGTGACAAATTCATGACAGTGGGCTCCTCCTATGAGAGCATCAGAAAAATTATTGAACGTTGTATTCATCATTTGCACTAATCAACTTTTGTATTATTGGTGATAGAGGCTCGGCTGGAACGTAACGTTGGGAGACCGGGCTCCCGTGATGTCATTGCGGATTTCGGAACCCAAATTGACTCAACTGTTGCTCCATAATCTTTTGACACAAAAATGTCTTATCTTTTTTATCGTACCCGCAATCGCGCACACTTATACTACAAGCTATAAGGGCAATAAATGACAACACGTCACTCTCATCGCTCGAAACGCCCCCCTTGTTTTCAAATTCAGCACCAAAAATACTTTCTCCCTCGTCGAATGTTTCTTCCACGGGAGTCGCCATATTCGACAGGCACTACGTAATATATACTCGCTGAACGGAAATGACGTATAATCGCCGAGTTCCTGCTATGAATTTTTGGCTACTGTTGGCTAAAATGCACGATTCACTTTTGCAAACCGGCACTCGTGTGCCTAAGTAGCCCGGTTCGTCAATATAAAGAGTGAATGGCTTTAATTATTGATTACAAACACCATTTCATCAAGATTATTTGACGAATTACAAATTATTTTAAATGATGTGAAAAACATTACTGCGATTCTACGTTACGCCGCCAGGGAGGCAAGTGTACAAAGTATTCATGACGTCACTGCCTCTCTTCTCCGGTAGAGCGAGGCGGCGAGGAGGAGCCGCGAGGCACATTAGGGCGCACTCGATTTACCCAATCGTCGCGAAACTTGGCAGGAATGTTTTATATTCTCCCCAATACGGAAGCAAAAAATCTTCAAGAAAACTGTTGTCTCGAGCTCTTTATGCCGCCGGGGAATGCGAGGGATAAGCGAGTGTAAGATGCGAACACTCCCCAAGGTACGATGGTCGTCGAAGTCACATTCTGAGCCTTTCGTTCCTTTCCCTCTCTCCCATCAGGAGGCGAGAGAAATGCGCGCGTGATGGTCAAACATTATTCAGATATTTGTGCATGGCTGCAGTATATCGTAGACACTGAGCCATCTTCATCTCCTTTAAGTTGACAGAATAGAAAGTTTGCCCAAATGAAATGGGGCTAGTGTTCCTCTACGTCGCTGTGGTATTTGAAATGCTGTTTTAACTAGCCACAGCAAACTGACGGAAATTACAATACAGCTTTAAGGGCATTCGAGGTTTGGAAGGTAAAAGCCGAAATTTAAGAGGCTTAAACAACCCGACAGCAAAATCTGCCAACGAGAAAAATGACACACGGCATGGCGAGTGTGGGCGTCTTCCGAAAAGTGCAGAGTTCAAATAATTTCAGGACGGTTGAAAAGAAGATGCGCGGCGATTTTAAAGAGGGGGAGGAACCAGCCCCTAACGAGCTCTCTTCTCTGAAGCGATAATTCAGTGCCACTCTTGAAACCCGAAGGCGATCACGTTCCATACTGAGAAAAAGATATCCTTCGCGTATACAATATCAGCTGGTTCTGAAGCAATGCCGGTATACAGCGCTAGCCTTACAGGGACGCTGACATGATCGCGACAACGTGTAGCGCGTCTCTCGCAATGGCAATGAGCAGCCTTCATGTTACTAACGGACTTCGTGAATGTCCGATGTAATCCTCGGAATTCTAAAATTAGGAAAGAATAAGTGAGTATTTTTTGTTTTATTTAATTCTTTATTTTTTGCGTACAGTAGAGTAAATTATTAGGTATCCAAGTCCTAGCCCATTTTAGCTTCATTTGTAAGTTATTTACATCATTATTTCCATATGGGGGAGCAACATTTTCGTATCTTATCTCAGAATATCAGTGACCCGTGGTAAATGATGTGTACATGAAGATATATATGCAGTTGATTGACATTGGATTGACAAAAACTGTCAAAAACAGAAACAAAAGGAAATAAAGACGATGGGTCCTTTCACCTCAAAATTTCCCTTTCACCCTAAAACTCACCAGCATCGTTTCCTTCCTTACGATTACCTTACAGCGTGAGCCAAGCGCGGAAATGCCCTGCATACCCGCGCTATAGTGGCCACATTAGCCACAACAATGTGAAAATAAAACCACAGCTCGTAGTATCACAGCCTGCGCCCGTATTTTCTCTACTAATCGGACGCAAAACAGATGGCCTCAAAGACTCCGGCAACCCTGTCGCACTTTCCCCTGAGCGATACAATACCGCAGTGGACGTCAATGTCATTAAGTGCACGAAGAAATACTGTAAGGGCCGGCACCGAGCAACGGCCTGCATGAGAACGGATACACCGAACCAATGCTTACAGAAACGGGAAATGGGCGAGCGGACGACAGAGTCAAAGCAGGAAACACCCGCGTAGCTCTAATGGACTACTCTCCGTTTCCTGCGAATGCATTCGTCGGCTCTCGACAGAGAGAGACACACCACTTTGTTGTGCATTAGCTCCCTAAATGCGTATGTATACATATGACTTTAATAGGGCACGGACCCTCTTATAGGCGTCTGCATTGGAGGAGTGGGTGATAGTTGGCTGTCTATATGGGTACTGTCACTCACTGAAAGGTTTGCAATATAGAAAAGGCTGTGGCGTTTCAAACTATATTCTGTATTCCTTTTTGCAAAGTAGGCAAATACTATGTTTGGTTTTGATAAGTTTTTATACTGTTCGGTTAAAAGTCTTTGCGCAAGTGCGTCTGTCTTTCTTTCTCGCACTGACAGAGTGGCAACATCAACAGACACATATATACCACGGGGTGCGCGGGTTCTCCGCACTACCAGAAAACTACCCCATGTACTTGCCCCTTCAAGAACGCGTATAAACATCAGACAGACTTGCCCTGAACGACTCAGGACAGCTGTGGACAAAACAGACCCAGCAATCGTGTCTCTATCACTGCCTATAGAACTGCGCAACTCCCCAAGCGCGTTGCCCAACGTTTAGAGCCATTGGAACATACGGCGATTATACCCCTGCCATGCCCCCGAGTCTATACTTCCTGCGCTCTCTTCGACGAGGCCGGAATGAAGCGAAGAATGGCCCTTTCCCGTGTTTTGTTAATCAGAATGATAAAGGCCAGACCAGGCCACCACCGGTTCGAAGCCAAGCCTTCGGGCCCATTAAAGAGAAGAGATATAGCGGCATAAAAACGTACAACACACAAATACACGTTCCTTCTATACGGCATTCGTTATCTGGACGTAATGAGCGCGGGAGAGGAGGAATCGTACAGATGAAATCGTACTATTAAATAATGCCCGTAAAAAGGCGAATAAGAGCTTCACGGGAATAATGACCCCGAAATGATGAAGGGGGATGGAGAGGAGGGTAAGTGTTCGTTTGGGTAATTGCGAGATCTGGAAAAGGTCTTACAACAATTGCCTTCATGGGAAGATCGTAATGACGTGGACGATACAACGCGGCGCGGCTACAGGCGTGTATGTGCGGGCTGCGAGGACAGAAGCATGTGCTTTTCGCGTGGGATCGAGACAGTTTTTCTGAGCTCGCAAGTCTAAAGGAGCGCGAGAATCAAGTTTTTCATTATTTTTTAAGTTCTAGATCATTATTTCACTTTTACTTCCTTGTTTACTTTTTCTGTGTGCGATAACGCGAATGTGATACGTGTCCGGCTGCGAGCTGCATTGACACAGGAAAAAACAAAAAAACAAAAAAAAAAAACGACATGTTAGGGAAGCGCTGTCGCTTTGCGAATCTGTCAAAGCACCGCAAGTACTTTCTGCATACCACACCGGTTACCCCGTACTTGAACAGGAACTACGTTCGAACCCGGGCCGAGTTGGGCAACCTAGTTGACGCCTTGATGCAAACGTAACTGACCTCTTTCAACTGAGCGATCTGTCGCCTAAGTACACCGGTTCCAATGTCCGCTCAACACGACTTAAACAGGTTAAGCCGTCCTTCGCCATGTTTTGGTCACGTGAAAACGTACTGGTCACGTGCAAAGCAGACGACCAGTCTCATACTAGTTAGTAACGAAGGAACTCCTTCTCATCTAAGAAAAACAGATAATGCGCTCATTACAGAACACGAAATGTGACTGAATTCCACGAAGACGCCTATCTGCTAAAGTCCGCCAAGACATCAAAGAACCTGTGACCGCAACTATAATACATCTTGAGCAACGATGCAGGAGAAGAGGGTGTCTCTCCTGGCCATGAGCAGGGGGTGCATGCAGACATAATGTTCGTTCGCTAGAGGGACCTCCTCCTGCACCAGCACACCGATACTCGCGGAGCAATAACAAACGTGCAATGACTATTCCTCCGGTCATTTGGCAACGCAGCCGATTGCATTGGGCGGCGGAGCTGTTCACGACTTGGACCTCTGACCTCTCTTCCGATGGCAAAGACAAAGGCAACGAGTTCTTCATCTTCGCGCAGACACGTTTTCTGCTCTCAGCCCAGATTCGGCAGGTCGAAAAGAATGGCCGTTTCCCTGTCGAGAAGCCGGATTTTCGCCCAGACGACTTTCATGCCGGCCTTTTGTGAAGATGTACTCGACTGAAATGCAGGTTCAATGACGAGTACGAGATCCACAGCGCCAATGAAACAGAGCGCAGTTCTGTATTTACGACTGCAAAGTAATGATTGCCAGAAAGAATTGATAGGAATATGTGTATTTGTACGTATAGGTAGGCCGCAAACGATTACTTCTACAACAAGCACGGACCCTGTGGTTGAGGTGCTGGAGTGGACCAGGGTCTGAGGTCTTTTTCGAGAAAAGTGGACGTTGTCAATAAAGGGATATCTCCTTGTCAATAACAAATGATAACAAAAAGACACGCTATAATCGTTTTCCATGAACATGGAGTGGTACACTGTAACACAGGTTCCACATTTCCAATTTGTTCTTTGTTTATTTTTTTCTGAGGCAAAGAGTTTGCATTGGCACGATGCAACCAATTTTCCTTACGAGCTTTCTAACTTTCATGGAGCTAACAAAACTATGCGGATCCTGCAGCACAACACAGGCCATCATTCAGCTCTCACCCTCGAAGAGACTAGGGCGTATTTGTTCTCCTAATGCCATTTTGCATGATAGCCCAAAGAAGGTTCGATCAAACGGGTGTGAACAATCCATGGAAGTGCCATTAATTAATGTAGTTAACGAAGCACGCTATCCATCCCCTCTGCCGATATTCTCACCCCCATCTCGAGGGCTGAATTCCTCCCTCGCACTTCCCCATTCTCACATTCCAGAAAGTTGAAACAAAACTCTGGTCCCCAGCTTCTAAACTCAATTTCCTTTCGCGATCCCCCCTGCATCACCGGCGGACCATTGAGTCAGGTGTCTACGAACTGTTCTGCTGGAATGGCTTTCAATCAAAGTTCCTTTCGGGGCAAACGCACTCAAGAAATTGGGCAGCGCGGACGAACATCTTGGAAACTTTAGGGGACCACCCTCGTGTGTATGTGCGGTGGCAATCCGCAGTTATCCGTATATATATCGGCATTATACAGGCTGAAAAGAACGGCAAGGAACAGCGATCGTGCTTTTCATATGGGACCTTTGTTTCTGATTCGTCTCACGGCGAAGACACTGCTGCAAGGGTTGAGAGTGTGGAGGAAAGCACGTCAGCTTGATTTCGAGTATCAGCTCACTTGCTGATGAGAAAGATAGCAGGTCTGGGCCTTCACAGTGACACGGCTGCATACTTTAATCAATTTTAAATTTTATTTTTACTTTTATTTTACACGATGGGATGTCTGATAACGTCTGGCCCTGCACGGGGTACATGCGCTTTCGTCTTCAATTTTTTTTTACTCTTTTTTTTTAATGTACTCTGAATTTTACGGTTTATCTTAATTCAGCAAGGAGCCACACGAACACTGACTAATGCCACAAAGCGTTTTATTGCCTACAGGCACTTCTATTATTCTATGCACGTACCAACCAGCTGAAAGCAGCGATACGATACAATGAACTCAAGAAAATTGGATTTCTATGACGTCAGAAACTTCTGTACGCACAACTGTGTACGTGTTGATCGGCAGGCGAAATGGTGACAGTTTCTGTTCAGTAACAAGGATAATTATCTCATGATTGAGAGGCGAACCTGTCTGGAAAAGCCGTAGTCATCCGCGCGTTATTTAACTATGTTTATATGCGGGTTAATCTCCCTGCGTGTAGGTGCATATGTAACGTAAATATACATTTATGGAAAGACATACAACAACGGAGCAGGCAAATTTATGCGGTTAATGTTTGCTAGAAAGAAACAAAGTGTAATGTGATGTACTTTTAAACAAATAATTAAATGTTAATCTCACTGTCGCTGCACTTTTGATTCAACTGTGTGCACTACAGGACCTCTTGTCTGCACCTTATCTGTATCGTTAGCTCGTTACACATTTTAATGGGGTAGGCTATCATCTCTGGCACGGTGAAATACCCCATGACATCGTCATTAAAGTAGCTGTTGTCGTCCCCTCGGTGCCAGTGGACATCCGAGTGGCCCGGTCGTCAAAACCGAACGTATATCTCCATCACCCCCCTTCTAAACCTCTGCTCCTCTCATCGTCGAGCAAGTTCTGATACTCCTATATGTATAAATATATATATATATAATTATAAGCCGTCCCCATCTCGATATCACCAACACTTAAGCGCGTGTACAGGACACAGACGAGCTGACGGACGAAATATACAGGGACAAAAGATTGGCCTTACACAGTCTCTTATCGTGTTACAAAAAGGACGAAACAGACACACTGAGCTGAATCTGGTAATGCATCCACAACAATACATTACTGACGAGTAGCAGCAACAACTAGCTGTCAGCGCTACCACTACCCCAACCACCAGCGTCACTAAGTTCACAAGAATATTCTTACTACTTCTTTCCGATGAAGATCACCACAAAACAAAATAACCACCAATGTGTTTCGTTTGTTCGAGAGGACACCCGCTCAGTATACCTTGGTATGTCATAGATCAACCTCAAACTCAACAACAATAAGTGATGATAATGATGTGATATGATTCACCATATGAGTAAATGCTGAAATTAAGTATGATCTGGTTTGATTTTGAACTCGCTAACCTGTGACGGTGAATTCCAATGTGATGTGAACATATTTCACGAAGTGTTTGCACTTGACTGCGCATTCTCAAATGCCGACAAGACAAAGAGCGACAGCAGTCGTATAGCACTTAACACAAGACAATCTCTCCCTACGGCTCCTGATAAAAAGCACAAGTTCGGTGTACTAGAAGATACGTAGAGCGACGGTACGAGTCTCATGCAAAACGCAGACGCCGTCCTCCGCTGCGCAGTCACGTATTTACATACAAAAATAGATAAGACAACGGCACGGTTCAAAGGCAAGGTCCTTATCTGCAAGAGATAAAGCAACGCGGATTCCTTACAAAGAATATGTCTTGTTAAGCCTCCTATATTGCGTCAGGCCCGACGCTTCATAGCTCTGAACGGAATGTATATGTGCACATTAATAAGCCGCTACGTATTCACAAAGTAATACAATGTGTACGATTAGACGTAGCAGGTTTGCGAAGGCTCATACGGGGATAACGATTGCAACATGGCCCGTGTATAATCGTCGCACTGCCGATACCAAATAGATCTGCAGGGACGTCGTGTTCCAGATCGTAGGACGTCGGCCTAATCCACATAATACACAATCAATAATCATACTCTCATTTTCACCACATTATTACGCTAAGCTGTTCGCGATAAATTCGTTGATTATTGCTTAAAGTAGGTTAAGTTCGTTTTACTTGCTCAGGGAATAGTGGCAGAGAAGTAATGACCTTGCAGATGTAATGTGTGTGCAAGTAATCGTGTAAACTATATTTCATCGCATGTCGAAGTACTGTAGACATTGAGATTGCGTTGTGATAACGCTTGCTACAATCCCAGCACTTTCGGAAAAGCAACGAATATATTCACGCATAGTCTCAATTTTAACTTTAGGAAGAGGAAATTTGAGAAAACGGCGTTTCCACCAAGATAAAATTCACTCGCGGTTTCCCGCTTTAAGTGTTATTTGCGTACGCGATGGCATTGACGCTTAGATTGTAACGCATCAAAATTTGTGACGACTAACAGAGTAACGTAATGTCCTTTTCGCGCTTTTTAAGAAGAAATATGGCGGTTTGGACACGGAATATGAACTGAATGCACGCGAAATGTAACCTCCGATGGTACCTGAACGCCTTTTCTGCAAGCCGAACACTTGCGAAAAGAACGACGTGGATTTCGTGAGGTGTTTACCAAAGCACAATGCCTGTTAGCTAGAGCTGGTATACTTGTAGGTTTCAGTGTTTTGTGTAACGTTTTGTCCTGTCGTAGTGCCCTTAGGCGACAAATAAATGGTGATGATGACATGACAGCACATGACACATGGTAAGGCACGAAATGGGTTAAGTTACGCAATGATTTCACTTGATACGCACGTTGCTGTCGACAGTAGAAATACAGCGAAAAAAGAAAGTATAAGAGTAAACAGATAGGGACAATGAAATAATTGCTAGTTCACGTAACTATGTCACCCCTTACGTCATCCGTATACCCTGAGATAAACATGTATTATCACGCTGATAATTGTGCACGAAGCGCGGAATGACAACGGTTCTATCCGTGTCGATCGCGTATGGTGGTTGTAGAAATAGGAATGCAGGACACCAGCTCACCTGGCAGTGGTGCAGTCCTTGTAGAGCGAATCAAAGTCCTTGCAGGACAGTAGCTTGCACCGGTTTACCCCCGGCTGAATGGCGCCCAGTCCGCGCAGGATACGCACTTGCTCCACGTTACAGACGATAGGAGTAATGTCCAGTCGCTTCAGCTTGGTGTAGACGGTGTGCAGACCGCCCACGAGGTGTTTGAGGAACAGTTCAAAAGCCTGTGGCAGGCACAGCAGGTACTCCCCGTTCACGTAGAAAGCAGCCACCTTCGCTCCGCGATAGTCGATGAGGCGACAATCGGTTGCCGATGCGTCCGACGGAATACCTGGAGGCGACGGTGGAGCACGCGGATGTGCGTAAGGTGGTCTGCCATTGAGTGCATGAAGAGCAGACGATGGATGTGGGACACCGAAGGGCTTCGGACCCAAAGGAGGCGGTGGGGGAAGGGACGCCCCGATGGGACTCTCAGGGGTTGACCGGGACCCCAGACCGGACTTGGGGCTGCCCCGACCCGCCGGGTCGGGCGACGGTTGCGCACCAAAAGTCAAGGTCGGAGGTGACGGCGTAGCGCTACCGGTCGATGTCGCATCCATAGGAGAGAAAGAAAAAACGGAAAAACAGTCTTTCAGCGGCACATGGTACTCACACGGCGGCTGTCGGCGGCCGACGGGTTGCGGGAAACGAAAGCCTCGTACGCAATGGAGCCTTGCAGCGGTCGTCTGCTTTCGCCTGCCAGGGGAGAGGAGGGGACGGGGGAAAGGGAACGGACGAGAACCTGTTTCGGCCGAGAGGGGGCGCGAGGGAGCCACGGGGGATCCGGACGTCCTGAACAGTCCGACGCTTCGCTCTGAGGGAAGCTTACGTAAAAAGAGAGATACGAAGAGAAAGAGTTGCCGAGGGAAAACGGACCAATGCGGGAAGCACGCGAGGGCAGGCGCGCATGCGGCGAGGCGGTCCGGGTGGGTTGGGCCCGGGGCGGGACGTCAAAGCG
>JARGYV010104005.1:0-12461 GCA_029532675.1 Ornithodoros moubata | reverse complement strand
TAATGGTCAAGGCGCTCATTGGGTGGCGCATGCTGCCTGTTGCGTTTGTTTTGCAAAAGTGCGGACGGGGGACGGAGCGTATGCGTCCGTTGCTTTGCAGACGCTGTTGGACGCACGCATTCGGACGCTATAGTGCGGACCAGCCTTAATTAGTTATAACTCGACACGTAACTTTCGGCTCCGCCTTTGTAACATCCTATGTGTCTATGTTGAGCTTCAACACAGTGCTCAATTCGTACGCGCCCGATGCGGGTTCGAACCATACCACAACACTATCGACATTGCGAACACCAATATGTTTATTTGACACAATGAAAAAGCAAAAACATGACAAACAAAAATGAAGAATTCCCAATTACGGCCAGCTTTTGCTTCTCAGGTAGCAATGAAGTTCTGCAAAGCAAACATTAATTATTTTACCTCTCCTCTTCTTTATTTTGCTTAACACACAAAAATTACAACATTCCGTGTCCCCTACCTTGGATGCATGTACGTTTCGTGCTATACATAGATGCCAACCCAAAGAAGGAGAAACAGTACTCCAAATCCCAAGAAAACTGCTGCCACCAGCGAGATGAGAAGCTCTTTGAATATATCACGTGTAAACTTTGTTGATGTCACTTCATATCTGAATCAAGTATTGTTAAGGAGAATAAAGTACACGCATAAAACAGATGAGCACACCATGCACATGAATACGCTAGAGCGCGACAGAATTTTACAGAAAAGGATACATGAAAAACCAAGCCATAAAGAATAGGCCGATGCCCATCAGGACTAGAGTTAAGTGAGGGTAGACAGCTGGATTAACAGGGCTGACATACTTGTGCATCTGCTCAATGCTCAACCCCAACTGAAACAAAAGGATCCAGGATTACAGGACATAATAAAAATATCACGAAAGTGCTATAATCTGTAACTGTACTACACAACCGACAAATACGCTATAGAACCGAAATGCTTTGGGGACAGGCACAATTATCAGTGCTAGCATTCATTGAAAAAAAAATCACATATACCACGTCATATATATAATTGAGAGAATCGATATATACATGTAACTTTTGCATCGAGCCACTTCAGCATGAACTAGTTTCGAATCGCATCGTTTACAGTCCCTGCAATTTGTTCTGGTACATGTAGGAGTATATTAGATGGCACTGGATACTACTGAACTGCCTTACAGATGTGCATAAAGTAGAAACGAATGAGATACTGGCAGGTGATGTTCATACATGAACGTGCAGTGCTGTCTCGCGTGGTAGTTGTTACTAACTTGCGCAAATGCGGCAGGATACCAGATGACACAATTATCATGCTACTTAAAGCCTGATACCAATGCACTTAACTGAGAGCTTAGTTCCAAAGCGGAGCACAGTGCTAAACGCCAAACATGCACATGATTGTCAATAGCACCCGGCACTATGCCACGTGTACAACGTTTATATTTTATGTCCAAAATGTAATAATGCTTACACCAACTGAGTTAAAAGACATGTTACTGCTCTATGACCCCCAAGTGCAAGCCCCTAAGGAAGAATAGCTTCGCAAATTTAGACAGAACGACTCTGTTCCGGACACACGGTAAACTTACCACACCGGCAGACGCCATGATGGACAATTCACCAGTAACTTGACTACGCAGTTTCGTATCGTGGTATGAAAGAAGTAAATGTGAGTCAATGTTTGCCAGTAGTGTGTTATTAAATGTGTTATCACGCTCGTTAAAAACACTATATTTTTATATTCTATGTGCATAAGCACGAATGCGAAAGTTGCATCCTTCTTTCGTTGTAAAGGTTGTAAAGTTTGTCCAAATCAGACAGAGCCCATCCAGTCTCTGCGCAATCCAGTGATCTAGAGAGTCGAGCCCAGTCGAGCCAATCCTGTTTTTTCACCGGTTGAACGACGAGGAAAGTGCTTCTCAGTCGGAGTTCTCTTCGTCTGGAGGTCGCAGTGATACGAAAAGCATGACAGAAGAAACGTGTCCATTATCGGATGCCGGAACACCGGTGTCTTTGAAAGTTTTGGCCTTCATCGGCGCTGCCTTCATAGCTGTCGTTCTTCTGCGATTTTTCGTTTCGTTATGCCGTGGAATCTACACATGCTTCGTGGGTCAGCTTCTGGGTCATACCATCGACCTCAGAAAAATGGGAGAATGGGCAGGTAAATACGCATCCTTGTTCTTTTCTGAATGCTGTTTCATCCAGACATCTTCCTGCTAAAGGTGCTCAAACTCGTCGTAAAATCCGGACTTCCTGGCATACACTCAGCGCAGTGACAATTTGGTGGAAAACCGGTCTAGACGCCCTTGAGTGTGTCCGTTGACCAGAAAGCATTAATTTTAAAAGCCCCGAATTTCGGGACGGCCCCTTGAAATAGGCAAGCTTGACTCCGCGGAAGGTCCGTGACAGCTACAAAAACTGGGCGGTACCCATTTGCGTACTTCATGTCGGGCAGCTTTACTTACAAAATTTTATTCCTGCAGCTGTAATAGCTATAGTATTGGTTAAGAGTACAGTCTGCCAAAGTGAGATAGGCTCGCGTTCGTCTTCAGAATTGATGAACGACCAGACACCGCCTAAATGCGGAGCAACCTTGAATACAAGGAAAACACACATGACGTATTTTGCGACGCGTGTAACACAGTTTCAGTCGCCTTTTCCTCCATTTCATTGCAGTTGTTACTGGTGCTTCGGATGGAATTGGGAAAGCATATGCAGAAGAGGTAAGATTTTTATCCTTTCCTTGTGCAAAGTCGGGTGTATACAGTAAGTAGCACGAGCTTAGTCGTTTATATTTGTTTTCTCTTTCTACAGCTTGCAAAGCGGGGACTCAATGTGGTCCTTCTCAGTAGAACCCTGGAAAAATTACAAAGTGTGGCAGCTGACATTGGTATGGACCTGCATCATGCAGTTTGCCATTGCTTTGACAATGTAAGATTGGACTTACAGAAAAGGCCACGAATGTCAGGACCAAAGTCATAGCTGTGGATTTCACTGGTGAGGTAAGCATCTATGAAACCATCCAGAGGGAACTCGAAGGCCTGGAAATTGGAGTGTTAGGTATGAGAGAATTAGGGTATCAAACATGCTCTGAGGTTGCCAACTTTTGCAGTAAACAATGTTGGGATGAGCTTCCCGTATGCAGAATATTTCACGCTAGTCCCTGACGGTGACAAGGTAGGTTAGAGGTGTTGTACCCTCAACATGGTTGTAACCTATTATGCTTTTGTAGCTGATGGATCAGATGATCAAAGCCAACTGCACAGCTGCAACTATGGTGAGGACAATTTTTGGGAGGAACTTGAGATGTTTGAGATTTCCTTTCGACGCTTCAGATGATACGGATCGTTCTTCCGGAGATGGTGAAGCGTAAGAGAGGTGTCATCATCAACATCTCATCAGTCTCTGCAATGTACCCACTGCCACTACTTAGCACCTACGCTGGAACAAAGGTATCCCTGCTCTTGTGCCAGAAGTGGACAGAAATTCAGCAGTCCTTTCTTTTACAGGCTTATCTGGACTACCTTTCTCAGGCTTTGCATGCAGAGTACAAGGATCGTGGTATCTTCGTACAGGTATGAAGCTGCAGTTGGTTGCGTTGCTCGCATAGGTTTAGCCAAGGTTCATTGCAGTCAGTAAAGCCCGCATTTGTGTCGACAAAAATGTCCAAGATCCGCAAGGTCACCTACGACGTACCTACTCCCACCACCTACGTCCAGGAGGCGCTTCGTACTGTAGGCATAGAATACAGAACCTATGGGTACCTGCCACACAAGTTGAGGGTGAGGAGTATACAACGAAAGTATACAACTAGCAGCTGACAGAGCACTTGCATTGCAGGGTTACATACAAGAGACCATGGTAGCATTGTTACCGACCTGCCTTCTCATGAAGATCTCAAAGGACTCCCTGCAAGCCATCCGCAAAGGATACTACAAGAAGAAGGGAATGACAGACACTTTCCTTGGCTCAAAGTCTTCCTCCGAGGATGGCGGTGAAAAGAAAAGCACGTAATGTGAAGGCGACAGAGTTGCATCCGGTGTTCAGTGGCAGCATTTCTTTTGGGAGATAGGAGTACTCGAGACGAGCTAAGCAAAAAGTAATGCTTAACTAAAACAAAGTCTCAAGCAAGAGCTTGTCCTCGATGTACTGCTGTATTGCATTGTTTGCCCGGCATTTTTCATTTTAATGCATTTGTAAAGCTGTTACCCACATTCCTGTATTCATGGTTGTATGTTTCACTTTCTGATTTGTTCGTTATCAAGTTAATAAACAGTAATTGTGCTTCTATTGTCAGTGTAAATTTAATGTGCCCTCCTTATGCAGAGTGTTGAGATGTTTCATGCTTGTTTTCAATCGAACAAAACATAGCATTAACAAATACTGTTTGCATATAACATATCTGAATTAGCATCTATTTGGATCACCATTGTCCGAGAGCAGATAACCATTGCAAGATGCTTTGTGCTATTTTTTTTTTTTTTTTCTCCTAAATGAGGAAATTGGCTGAGTGCTCATGAACTACTGTCTCTGAAACAATGAAAGCAGAGCGTGTGTAGATGAGTCACTGAGATAACCTAGTTGTGGCCTTGGATGATATCACAGTTTGAAGCCAGCATACAAAATGCTGAATCATGGTGCTGCTTTACGTATGACTAAGGCTATGTAGCTGTTTCAACATGACTGAACCTTGCCTCTCTGACTAAAAAATGTAGCAGCAGGTAGACTATGTAGCATGCTTCATACATAGCCACCTTGTATGATGCAGCACAAAAGGGAACCATAATACTAAGAGTACTGTAGCAACATTGTCACACCTTTATGGATCTGTATCGAGCTTTCATTCGGCGTGCTGCTACCATATCTGTCTTTAAACATCTTCATCCCGTAGAACCCAGTTGTCTGTTCTTTATGGTTCTACAACTGGTCACCCGGTCGTCCACTGTTACGACTAAGGAAGAAGGTACAGAACATTACCATTCAGCCTTTATGCCTTAAAACCACTGCCATTACGGAACTTCTGCAATGACATCTAGAGTTCTCTGAATGACCTATGTGATGCATAAAAGCACATGTGAGTACATGACAGGCATACTTATGTACAAGTCTTTTTATTCTTCTGTGTAAAAGTTAAGGCAATAATATGAAGCTAGTGTCTCCATGGTTGTGTGCATGATGATGTGACTGTACGACAGATAAAATGAATCAGTGTAACATGCTGACATGTATCCAACAATTAGGAAAATTTCCAGTGAGGAACATCTGATGAGATGAAGACATTGCAATATACATCACCATAGTGACAAAGGTATATTCTAAAATATTAGGAACATTGGTCATGAACAGAGACTAGAAGTAAATGGAATTCCGGCTGCTGTACCGTAACAGTTTCCATTTGAAACCATTTTCCAGTTCCTGGTCCCTAGTGCAAAAGCAGTTAATTGCCAGCCGCATTGCTCCATCTTTGTAACTTGCCATTTGTATCATACTCACAACTGACAAGTATTCTGGTCTACGGTGTAGTATGAATACCAAAAGCTCCACCACATGTCCAACTGTACTATTAACCATTACCGCAAGTGTTCTTTGCCCTCTTCCTACAATTCAAATTCTTCCAAGTATGCTACATCACGTACAACAGCTTCAATAATATCTTTTCCTCTTTGTTATATTAGTCCCTGACCGTTGTTTCTTTTCAACTTGTAAAAAAATTCAATATTTACAATGTGGTTTCATACTCTGAGGTCACCCTGTTCGATGAGCTCACCCGTTGTCGTGGGTAATGGGTAACCCCCATAATTCGAAACCTCCTTCACAAAGGCATCATACAACAAACGCATCGACTTGCGGGCAGACAGCAGCGAACTCCGCTCCATGGCGTTCCAGAAAAAGCCCATCATGAAACAGAATCCGAGCAACATGGCCGCAACAGTACGTATTAAGACGAGTATCCACTGATATGCCAATGGCAGCTGTAGCGGAATGGTTGCGGCTAACACGCACGTGATGAAACAGCCAGCGAGGATGTAGAACAACTTATCCAGGTAGAGACTGTCTAACGAGCGTCCAAGTTGTTCCTGACCCCGATGCAGGGCATCCACCAGTGCAGGGGTGCAGGTTCCTACCAGCTTGCTGGGTGATAGTGTACCAGTTGGGAGACGGTTGGCAACTGCAAATTAAGGAATGCTCCTTCCATATTTTGAATCGGAAGTATATTTATATCTTACATGTGACTTGATGTGTGTTACTGCTATTTTTTTTTTGTCCTAATGGATTCTCAAAACACCTGACAAAATTCAAAACACAGAGAAAAAAGAGCACAGTGAACATACTTTCACTCGACTTTCCAACCCGTAACGTGACTTCCACAGCCTCGTGGTCCGAGAGTGGGAGACCAGACATGGTCTTTTCGGTCGAGTTCTGGCATGACTTGCAATTTGCTACTACACCTGCAAAATCAAGTCTCTGAACGTCCTGCTAAATTTCCACTGCAAGGTAGCAAATGCCACACACCTTTTCCGACTTTGAACATGACATAGTCAATGCGTTTTCCTGTGGGACAGCATTTCTTCTCCCCTCTACCCGTATAGTAATTGTCGGGATGTCCACAGGTTGCCCCCACACAGAAGCTATTCTGTAGGTATAAATGGATACGGCATTACAAGTTGCACAGCAGTTACTTTTCAGTACTAACAGAGAAACTTCAGCACAATGCTACAGATATTGCCATGAAAACTCCTTATTCTTTAAACAGATGCGGGACAAGCATGAATGCTATGCCCAAATTTCATTTGCACCCACAAATTTATCTCTTGTACAGCACATTCTTATTGCAACTCTGTTACTGTAAAGATATTATTGAATCAATAAAAAAAAATCAAGATATGTACAACACATGTGAGATGATTAAAATGCATTCTACATTTAGCTGGTGTAAAAACCTTTTCTGTCAGTGGCTGTACTATTCTGCTACCCTATCAATTATATTTCACTTCCTGCAATATCACTTGTGGAGTGTGCATCAGTTCTGGTATATACTCAATCTCTGTTTATGTTGGCTGCAATGTGAAGGTGATATGAGAACAAAGGTAACGTACGGGACCCTGGTCTTGGCAAACGAAAGCATCTTCAAGACCGCTGTTGTGGATGATGATGTTGTATGGAGGATCTAGGGGCTCTGTATTCAGATCCCCCGCTAAAATAGACACATCGCACATCTCACTTGTCAGCTTCACGTACTGGCTCAGCTCAAACGACTGGGAGATGCGATGCGACAAATATATGTCACATTGACGATTGTATTCCGCATGAAGCTGTGAGAGAGTTGTTGATGATGGGGTCATTAGTCTGTACAAAGCAAACAAAGGCGTAAAACAGTTTCATGTTGTCAACTCACGTGGGTGACATAAAGGTTGAAGGAGAGGCCCCGATGAATGACCTTACAAAGTCCAACAACTTTTCCTCCAAACCAGTCACCGTGGTAAAACTTGTGAGCATAACCATTGAGCGTGTACTTGAGCATGGCTGTGTCAATAATGGGACTTTTGGACAGTATACACATGCCACTACCCAATACACCACTGAAAGTAACTTTCTGTGAGCTCAAAATGGCTTGCACTTCACAGAGGCACAAAGGTTTATGTGACATTACCTGTGAAAATAATGAGCATAAGGCAGGTCATGGCTAGTTTTGGAATGGATATTGTTGAAGTCTTCTTGGCTCCAAAGCTGGCAACAAGCACACATATAAGGTGATTAGAAACTGCTGTGGCATTTGAAGCATATAATGGAAGACCATATCTCCATCAAACAAACAAACAAAAACAGTGCTGAAATTTGTGTAGTCCTTTGGCAACCACTTATTCAGGACGGATAACAGTAAAGTGATACTGCAGAGAAATTTTTTTTATGTACACACTATCCACTTCTATTTCCCCGACTTCATTCCCGCATTCTTTCCCTTCTTTTCTTCCTTTGTTTTTTACAACTTTTGCTTTCTTGTTATTCCAATGCAGTTTTAATCATCGATTCTCTCTTATCAGAGGTGTGATTTCTCACCTCCTGCAGGAAAACAAAATCGAAGTCTGTCTTCACAAGATAACTCGCGATGGCAGCCATACGCTCATGTCTGTGCTTGCTGATGATCGGGATACCCCTGTAAATAATTAGGAAACACCACTGGAAACACGCGTTGCGAACGAAGTGTGAATACGAGCACTCTTGAGAGAACATCTTGCCACCAACATTCAGCAAACGAATAGTAAGTACGTATACCCAAGCCCAAAACACAGCTGAAGTCAATGTACCGAACATAACGATGCTTCACAGTTGCAGGACCACCTCAGGGTCGACCTAAATATCGACTTCTTGATGCGTACCAGCGATCCTTCGAAAATCACGTTAGTGTGACGGGTAGCGGTTTCGCTCCAGTACAGTTAATCTAGAGCGAAATTATATATCGAACTTATCAAGTTATAAGTGACAATTTTGATTTGGCCACCAAAAGAAAAATAACAAAAAATGTACACGACGTCAGAGAACACGCGTGAGGCGAATGACCGACTTCCTGCAGACTGCACAGGCGGTGAAATGTACAGCAAAGTCACGTTGCTTTAATCTACTCTTTGCGAACATATGTTTTTGGTTGCATGACATTTTTCACATTGAAGTGATATGCAATTAGAATTGTTGACAAGTAAACGACAGCAAACTGCATTCCTGTAAGCCTAATCTTCTAATGCACTCACAGCACTTACCAGCAGTTCAACGTAAATACTTTTACTTCAGTTTCCATCCTCATTCCAAGTACTCCAGAATGTTATGCATACAGATCTGTGGCACAGCTAATATCAGACTGTTCTAACACATTACGTACAATTCATTGCCGATACCACTTGGCAGCAGACGAAAACGGCTCCAACTGTGGCTAGATTGGATCGGATTGGCAGTATGTATCATTTTATCTAGAGCCAACAAACATTCTTAAAGAAATAATGATTTTCTCCAAAGCTTTGAAACAAGTGTTTCACTTTTTACAGGTACTTTCTCTCCTTTTTCAAATGCACATGTCCTCACCCCTTGCTTGAGATATATTTTGAGTTGACGCCGATCTTTCAAAATGGAACCGAAACCTTTCCATACGTTGCCGCGCCGAGTCACATACGCGTTTCGTAGTCACTGACTAATAACTGAAGAGAACTAGTTGACATAGCACTGTTCCACCCTTTTCTGAACAGAAAACGAAACTAAACGAACTGAAGACTAAAAGAGCAGTCACGTGGAGAGTGAAAGCAAAAAGTACCAGAGATGAGGAAAGACACACGGTTCACCATACAAGAAGCCTGCATGGGCAACCAGGAAAATGGACAACACGTGTTGTCCGTTTTCCTCTACTATTCAGGCCATCTCTCTCATAAAAGTAAGTGAAGGCACTCATTTATGAGGCTACCCACTCGTGACGATGAGTGAGGTCACTCATTTTTGAGACCACCGCCTCATGAGCGTGAGTGAGGGCACTCATCTTCGAGGTCACTCACTCGAGAGAACTCGCTCCTACCTCATGAGAATGATCGTGAACCGTGAATGTGCCTTACTAAAAAGTCTCCTTCTCATGCATGCAGGTGCCTGTAGAGCCTCAACTGTACGTGAGACCTTCCTCCTAATGAGGGCGAGTCACACATTCACTTCTGCAGAGTTGCTTAAATTCAAACACGAAACCTTCCTATTCATAAAGCGAATGTTGTGAGCAATCACTTCACTTGTGGTTTGAGGCCTGCCTGTCCTTCAACCTGCCTAATTTTTATCGTGATCAAAACGGAAAGTGAGCTAGAACGAGATTGACCATGTTGCTTTTACACCCCAACTAGGGTCGCCTCAATCGTCGGCTGTCACTAAATGCACTAAAGGCTGTCACGCTGAAGGCCACGTCAGAGAGGGAAACCCTGGTTTGACAGTCCCTGTACCGTACACGTTCTGTGTGCACTTTCCCGTATGGCTAAAACTCACTATCAGCTAGAGTTTTACGATATTACATTGGAATCATAACAACACGTAGCGCGGAAGAGGGTGAAGGGCTGTGAGGCCCCTCATGAGTTGAAGGAGGATGATAGTGAAGGGCTGGGAGGCCTTGAATGGTCATGAGACCGTTCATGAGACTGTGAGGGCGAGGGAGAATGAAGGGCCGCAGTCGTGAAGTGCGTCGAGGGCAAGCGAACGGATGTGTAATATGATGCGTTGAAGGCAGTGAAGTCGCACCTAAACGCCCACCTATAATCCCAGATCCCAACCCGGTTGAGAGGGGGCGTCTATGCTATGGGTATCCCGACGCACAGCCGTTTTTCTCTCCCCACGGATTTTGGAGTTGTTGCGCCACTGTATGGTAACGGTCCAAAACTGCGGAGAGTTGCAAGCGGGATAACAGCACCAAAGAAACTTGTACTTAATGAATGCACTCGAATGAAATACGGCCGCTTTGGTTACCTCCAAGAGAAATGAACACGTTTAGAAGTGTTGTGCGATAAATTCAAATCTGTCATGGATACAATATTAGGAAGACAAAGACAGGGCTTTACGCGCATGGTTAACTTGTTCTATGAAACTGAAACGAAACTTAGCGGCGACGCCACCGTTTCTTGGCGAAGACATCGCCACGCGCCCTGGAACGCGATCGCATTGGTCGCGCGCAATGTTTGCTTAGCACCTTGATCATTCCTTTAGGACGTTCATCTAAGATTCCTTTATGACACGCCGCTTCACGCCACCTACTTTAGAGGTCCTTGCGACCAATGTCGCCACTGTCTCCATCTTACCAGCAGTTGAGAAAGTCGTCGAATCCCTCGAGAATGGAATCGACTCCCTCTCGGAAGAGCGAAATCCATTTACCCGCTGCACAGAAAATATCCTCGAAAACATCCTGGACTTCCTGCAGAAACAACGTGGACCCCGGAATCTCAACTGCTTGCAGTTCGAGATCCTCCTCTGTCGTAACATCCGTCGTCTGGATCTCTTTCTCACGTCAGAGTTCCTCGCAAGAAAAGAGGCACATCGGTTCCAACGCATGTTCCGACGGATCGGACGGTATGGAGCTCAACTGGCAGAGCTCTCCCTAGAATTTTACCTCAGCTGCGACAACGAAGAACTGTGTCAAATGCTGCGCGCCTTGCCTAATCTACGGACCTTCCTGGTAGCGTTCGAGAACCTTTCAGACAAGGTACTCGATGCCCTTGGCAACTACTGTCCAGAACTGCAGAAACTAGTGTTGTGTGAAACCCCGCAGATCACAGATAGCGGACTTCGGTCACTGGTAAACGAAGACGGGACAAAGGGTTGCAAAAACCTCACTTTCCTCTCCATAGAAGGCGCACCATCCGGGGTGACGGTTAAGAGCGCCGTTTATCTTCTGGAACGTCTTCCTGGCCTCGAAACGCTTCACCTGCCTTCTCTGGACAAGGCTCTGGTAGTTCTGAATGAAATCAAGCCTGCAGAATTCAAACTTGGTCTCGTCGAGTACAAGGACTTAAATGTTCTCGCTATACAGACTTCAGTGCGTCCAACCATGAGAGAATTTTTAACCAAAATGATCGACTTGTGTCCTCGGCTTCACAGCGTCGACATCGAAATTAAAACAACAGACGACATCTCCCCGCTGAGGATGCTGCCGAACTTGACAGAGCTTTCGATTCGCACGGCAGAATCCACATCAGAGTGGTTTTTCTACACTCAGCTTGAACCAGTGTTGCAAGATGCAGGCGCTGGACTGACCTCATTGAAGTTAGCCATGCCCGATGTAGACCTAGCCGCTATTGATTGTGCGTGTGGCAACTTACAAAGCTTTCAACTTGTGGCATTGAGCATGTGTTGGAAACGCAACTCTGTGAAGACAAGCGAGGCGCCGTTTGGGAAGCTCGAAAGCCTCTTTCTGGACCCCGAGAGTTCCCAGTCGCTGAAGACCAGAGACCTTATTCTGCTGTTCAACAACTCTTACGAGCTACGTGAGCTTGTCCTGGGATCATGCGACACATTTGATGACATATTTCTCATGGATACGTTGCAGAGGGGTCTTTTTCGCAATCTCAAGAGGATTGAGTTCCACTATCTTCGCAAGCTGACTATTCTGGGTCTTCAGCAGCTTGTGCTCCTCGATGAAAGCCTCGAATTTCTCGCCCTTAAAGATTGCAGTGGCCTCAGTGCAGATGATCTCAATTACCTGAGAGACTCATCAAACGTGCTCAAGTACGAACTGAAGGTTCAAATGTAGAATGTAGAAACCTGTGAGCTACATAAGAAAATACGGCGCTTCCTTGTGTGTATATATCGAACTCAAAAGTTTCCTTTTTACTCAAGCTTCAATAAAGGTGTTACAAGACCTCATATTGTTGATGGCAAAAAGGCTGAAGACCAGCCATGAGATTATTGTGTGCACTTACTTTCATAGCCGCTGCGTACACCCCAAGCAAC
>JARGYV010103991.1:0-14718 GCA_029532675.1 Ornithodoros moubata | reverse complement strand
TAATTTGTCTCTGCTCCTATATATTACACGAACGTTAATTATATCGTTGACACACGTTTTAAAAGGTAAGGCTTCTAACAAACACTGAGGAACCCCCGAGCTCACAGCGGCAAAGTCTGATATGATGCTGATCTAGCAACCTGTTTTCGAATGTTAAGATTTAATTTAATCTAACCTGCCGGTGCCCCCAATTTCACACCATTCCATTTCTTGACCAGAACATTGGTTTATGCAGTCGAAAGCTTTTTGAAAATCAATAAATTACCCAATGTTAAGCATTTTTCTGCGAGACTTCGTGCAATGATATCTTCCTGCTTCAACTGTACCAATTATGTTGATTTATTTTTCATGACTTATCGCGTGATGCTTCTCGATGAACTTTGTCATTTTAGTGGGTATATTCTTTCCATAATCTTTCGAAAATATCACAAAAACAGATATCGGATGGTAATTGGATAAGTAATTTTTGTTATCACCTTTGTGTGTAACTGAAACTAGAAAAATACCAGTTTTTAGTGATAAATTCGAAAATTGGATAAATTAAATAAGTAACATATCTGATGGATCTGATTTGAAGACGTTCACGTCACGTTCACGTCACAACTTGAAGTATTTTTATGCAGCAAATTTTATGTAGGAAAATTGAGTCCCTGACTGTCTGACTCTAAAAAAGTTTGGGCTCCTAGCGGTGGGCTTTTACTGGCTATATCACGTGACTATACATTAGCTAACGGACTTCCAGACAGGATGTAAGTAATTTAATCAATATATGATTATTCCCGCGCTTGACGTAAATACAGCTCAACTTTTTCTTCGATTGTCTCATTATGTTGATGTGTGGGTGCCAGGCAGAGCTTTGCGCTTGACCCTCTATATTTTTGCCAGGTTCTTAGAATTGCGCGGTTGTTGTTTGTGGGAATGGGGCAGGTATTCTGGATCTTGAGGCCATCATCAAATGGTGTCGAAGTTCTGAAAAGCGCTGATTGAAGTTCTCAGGCATAGGACTGTCTTGGTTCTGACAACACTGAGGGCAATCACCGAGGAGGCTGCCACCAAATCGGAGACCTGTGAATTGCACAAATGGGTGTCTCCGCATAATTACCGACGCTGTCAGGCCTTATGACCGAACGGTACAATTTACGTAGTTCTAGCTCAGGGACGAGTGGTGATCAGCAAAGTGATGAGCAATTGGTGGTTGTTACGGAGACAAATCCTACTCAGGCAGGATGATGACCAAGCGTTAAGAACAGACGAGATAAGGACGATGTGGCGAATTTCACCACTCCTAGTGCGGTACCCTACCTCGTTGCCACCGTGTGCGAAATGAGTAAGTGAGGGTGAGGTTAAGCACGAACGTGATGATAAGGGCTAGAGTTCAACTCTGTAAACTTTGGTGGCCTTAGTTGCACTGCACTGCAGAACATCGACAGGTGTTTCGATTCTACACGAAATTAATTTCAAACAACTGCATGGGGGTTCCCTATAACATGATAGATATGGAGATAAAGCTAGCTGAAATTAAGATGCACCGTGGACAGCTTCCCATAGAGTCTCAAGCGTTTAGCATTGCAAAGAGCCAATCCTCAGCGGAGCGCAGCGGAGCGCAGCGGTATTCCGTAGGGAAGAGCATAGGACGCTGGAATTGGCCAACTTGATGAAAGGCGCTATTTCGCCGATGTCACTTCAAAAACTGCTTATTCCCAGTTAGTTCGAAGATGGTGAGGCTGCATTAGAGGTGTAATGTATAATGTGCCTAGGGAATGGAGTGCTGGACTTGTGTTAACACTTCTAAGTGCGAGAGCAAAGGCATTCCTTACAAGACCGTCGAGGAAAATGCATTATCACGTTCTCAAAGCCAAAATCCTTGAAGGCTTGCACTTATCGACAGCCGAATACAGACTGTATTTCCTGAATTCGAGGTGCTCTGGCAAGGATTGCTGTTGCTGTTAGGATTGGCAATTATTTTAGGTACTACTTACGAGGCTATAACGTAAGTTCTATGCGGTTCAATCAGATCTGCAAGTCCTTTTACATAACGTCCGTCATATTGGACAAGCCCAAGAAAAGCTCGGAGTTCTCTAACAAGCTTTCGGCATTTTAAGAAGAGCCGATACTTTCTTCGGCGAAGGTCTAAACTCCTCGGCGGATGCAACTTGTCCAAGATACTATACACCTCCACCCGTAGAAATTCGCACGTTTCCTTCTTTAAGCGAAAACCATACTAGCGAAGTCTCTGCAGCACTTCCTTCAAATGTACGAGATGTTTGTCCTCTGCTCTTCCAGTAACGATGTTATCGTCCAGGTAGCACGCTACACCCTCTAGTCCAGCAGTTACTAGTTCCATCGTTCTCTGGAATATGGCAGGTGCTGACGATATATCGAACGGCATTCTGTTGAACCTGCTGAACAGACCTGTGTGCCACGAGAACTTTCTTGACTTCTTCGTCTAACTGCAACTGTATTTATGGTTCGGATGAGTCAAGCTCTGAAAATTTCTTCCCACCTTTGAGCTTGGAAACAGTTTCTCCGGCCTTGCCAAGGGGTATTGGAAGACATCCTGTTGTGGATTCATGGTAACGCTGAAATCGCCAAATATACGTACTGCCTCGTTAGGTTTAGGAGCTACTACGATTTGCGTGACCCATTGGGAAACTCCAGCCGATGTCAGAACTCCATTTTCCAGTCGTCGTTGAAGATCTTTCTACACAGCCTCGCAAAGCTCGAACGGAATCGGTCTTGGTTTGAAGAATTCCGGCTTCGGGCAGAAGCTGTAGGTGAACTTCGATCTTCGAGCAACAACCCAGTCCTCCTTTAAAGAGATCTTCGTAGTTTTTAAGAACACTCGCTAAAGCATTGTGACTGTGCCTATCTTCAACTTGGCCAACAAGCATAGGGTTGACGTCACGCTTCAACTTGCGGATCCACTCCCTGCCAAGTAAGCTGACCCCTCGTAATCAGTGAAAAGTACTTGAAGCTCATAGGTTTCTCCAGGTGTAGTTACGCTCACCAAGCGCTGACCCTTCAGAGCTGTGTTGTGGTCGGTGAGTACCTTCAGCCTTTGAACTACCGGATCTAACTTTGGCTTCCCAAGTTTGGGGCTAAGTGTCTTTTCCTAAGATTGTATAGCAGGATCCAGTGTCGACTTGCAGTGAAATCGGTATCCGTTAAGGACGCAAGACAGAACCTCTTCATCTTCTCCAACCGCTATAAGACTAGTCGTGACCCGATGACGACCATGGAATGGACGAGATGATTTCCTCGTACACATACGTTTAATATGTCCTAGCTCATTGCAAGACCTACAGGACTCCTTCATGTAGAGACAAGAAGATTGTGTGTAATTCGTATTGCCGTACCGAAAGCATTCTTCTTGCTGTCGCTTGCCTTCATTTCGCACTTCGCTGACGCGCTCACCATATGTCGGTCCAGTTGACGAGGCTCATGTGCCGCCCGCAGAAAACTTTCTGAAATCCGCAACGCCTTGTTTACATCCAGGGCGACCTCTTGAATCAGACGAGCTCATACGCGCTGGTCACGAAGTCCGACGATAAATGCGCTGAACAAAGAACATGCCCGAGGGTCGGTCTCTTTCTCATATTTGCAGAAGGCGATGATGGGCCTAAGCCTTGCCAGGAACGTCGTCGGCGATTCTCGCTCCTTCTGGCGCGCAGAGAACAGCTTCGTACGTTCAAACTCCGTGAAGTGCTTCAGTGAAAAGCGCTCGTCCAGTTTCTTGAGCAGGTCGTCGAAAGGAACCTCGGTTATCTTTTGAGACTGGACCGATGAGTGCAGAACCTTGAATGTCTCTGCTACCAAATGTGCATGCAATTAGAATATTCCTGCGATCAACTTCTGAAGTGGTACCGGAAACCTCAAGGCACGCTTGAAGGCATATTTGGTACAAACCGTAGTCTTCCTTCTCAGGATCAAAGTTCTCTGGGTCGGTGAACCTTGAACTTCCAGCAGCTGCCTGTACAGTATGGGCTGCCTGGGCTGCCACTGCCGCAGGTGGTTTCATCCTTGTCGAAAGTATCTCCAGCAGTCGATCTGACTTGATTCGTCGCCAATGTAACTGTGTGACAACACACTATTCAATACAGGTAAAGAACATGCGTGGGTTGCACATGACTTCCGGTTCCCGAGTGCCGGGATTCGTGTCTCTTTCCAAGCACGGTAGCCGTCAGCATCGTCACCTGACGCCTTTACATGAATGAGCTACAGAAGCTCAACTTTTTCTTCGATTACCCCATTATATTCATGTGTGGCTATAAGACACAGCGTTGTGCTTGCCTCTCTATACTGTTGTCAGGTTCTTGGAGGTCTGCTCTTGTTGATTGTGAGGATGAGGCTTGCTGTGCAAGCGCTCTTCTCAGGGCCACTGTTGGAGTAACGACGGCGGAGGTCGGCCCAGCTGCCAACCTGGAGCTTGACCGGGAAGACCGTTGCAGGTGCGGGGGCACGATTTCTCCCGCGGTACCAACTCTATAGACCAAGCTCGCGGTCTGACATCTCCGTTTTCATTTTTTGCTAAGCCCATCTGTGTAGACCGAATGGGTACTTTTGTTCTTCAATACGTAATGGGGGATCACCCTAGATGGCCACCGAGCCAATAAGTATTTAGCTCTCTCGCTTTTATGGCTGCTCTGCGGTGCTGGTCGCTGATAGTGTAATAAAAAACAACGATAATAATAACAGTAAAATGCTGTCCCAATTTTCCGTTAATTGTTACTTCAATGATCATCGTTTATGTTTAATAAATTTTCTGTATATAATTTCTATTTCGTAGGGCATGCCTCCGCCTTGCGCAATTCCGTTATGGCCCTCTGGTCATAGAATTCAGTCCCGAATGTACTTAAACCCACCTCACCACAACGACCCAATGCAGACGGTACCCCTTCGGCGGGTGCCTTTGCTCATAAAGCGTAGTTCTGAAATATGGTAAGACGACTTTGTTCCCCCACTGCCCTGAGGAAACGTATCGACGAATAAACTGTTTTTCGACATGTTTCAAAAACCGCCGACAACTCCCTTCTGCACGCGAATGGTGAGGAACAGATGAAATGAGAAAGTGAAGAGAGAATCACAAGGAAGAGGTTGAGATGCACCGTCAAAACATGCAGAAGCAAGCAAACGGAAGCGAGATAAAAAAAAAAAAAAAAAGATTGTGGTTGTTGTGATCCGGCAGTGCTGTAATGTGCCTGAGATCCGTGAAAGTCCTCTATCATTTCGGGAGGGAAGGGGCGATAGGAGGGACATTCCGACAGGAAAGGGGGAAAAACGATATTTTTGTGCAAGACACAAAGAACCGATGGAAGGAAAGGGTCTGACTTGATCGAGCTCTCATCTAGCGCGTAGATGGCGCCACTGAATGCAAGAGGGAAAGAGAGAAAGAGAGAGTAGGCTCTTTCGAAAAAGATGAGAGATAAGCCCTCCTTATTTGGAATGCTGTTTATTTTCCTCCTTTTTTCCCTCTCCATTACGATACGCTTCTGGGGCTGAAAGTGGTGATGAGTTTTTATTTGTGGCTTGGGAATCGCTTACAATTTGCGACTTTCTTTACGCGTAAAGCGGAGGAGAAGAAAGGGGAGGGGGTAGCACGATAGTAGGAACTTATCGTACGCCATATACGGCAAAGAGTGCACAGGGAGGCAAGGAAAGGCAAAGTATTTATCGTGCTACGAAAATTCGCTAACGGTGCTCGTCCTGCTGTGCCTGTTCGGTTCAATTTAGATAAGATGCCGTATCAGCATTTCGGGTGTTGCTGGAGGAGCTGTTGATGGAGTTTGATGAAGTCGGTTTAAAGAGAGAAGTGGCAGTTTTCTTCTGCTGCGCGAACAAAGAGTGACGAGTACCCTGAACTTGTATCCTTATAAAAGGTGGAAGTCCGCGAAATTGAATACTATAGAATGCAAGATACATATGTGTATCCAGCGACGTCTGGCGCAACTTGAATAAGGCTCTGGGAACGTACCAGGGCAAGTATTTCTCCGTGTCAATGAAAGAATGTCGCCGAGGATAGAGCACTTCACTACAGCGTAGCACCCTCACGTCAACGCTTATTGTTTTTCTAAACACAGCAGTTTTTTTAGCTGCACGTCGTTATGGTAACTGTAGGACTCCATGTTCGAAGGAAAATAACGTCTTGCTCTGTTACAGAGTGACAATCAGCGAGGTCACAGCATGTGATCACCAAGCGTGTTACCTGCATGCACCGAGGTAATTGCGTCAGAGCTTTCAATTGTTGTTGTCTTTCTTGATTGATTAATTGGTTGGTTGGACCATAAAACGAAAAAATACTGCATGTTGGGAAGGTAGTATGGGCCAAGTCATTCAAACAATGAAAAGCCGATTGTCCATTGCTACGAAATGAGGCTACAAGGGACTACGCCGTCCACAAAAGATCAGTATGTGTTCAGTATTCTCCACAACATCGTGAACTTCGTCCATGGTAGTTTGTCCTCCCATTCTTTCTCATCTGTGTAGGCATGTGGGAATCTCCTCCCACGCCTCTCATCACATACCTCCCTGCACAATGAAGTATAGGGCAAAGAGCAGGAAGATACCTGATTTCGTCGTCTTTACTTTGTTGCTATTCTTGTTCCACAACAGCGACCGCACTGGATGCGGTCAAATACCCCACGACATCGTCATCGTGAACTTGTCGTTGCTGTCCATAGACCCCCAACACTGTTGTTATTACCTTTTTAAGCGACCATAGCACATGGCCAGTTCCCTGCGGCTTAGGCTCTACAATGACGGCAAGGGGACATGGGTTCGATACCAAGTGGCACCAGCTGTGTTGTTTTGGCGTTTCTCGAGTTTTTCTAAACGGATAAATACGTTTTTTAGTAAACTGCTCAGCGAAGGTTGAGTTCCTCTCGAAAGACTTGCGCGTATACATTCAGATCGAACACACCCGCGATCCCGGCCGAGAACGGTAGCAATGTGTGGGAGGTAAACGTTGTTACTGGTAGCATGTGTCGGAGATTTCAGGAGCACGTCTAAAGGCCCCCAGGTGGTCCGCAGTCCTACCCTGTGGCGTCGCTCATGATCATAGTTGTATCGCGACATAAACCCACGAATTATTATTATTATTAAACATTCAGATCGCTTGTTGAGAGCGATGCATACACACCACCATAAAATAACATATGCTTCCGTTGTCCTTATAGAAGGGCGAGTGTCAATATATGCCAATCTCACAAGAGAACGGCAAGCTGTCAACGATGCAGCCATCACCACCCGCACTTTATTTATTTATTTTTATTTTTTTCAAAATCCTCGTGTCAGATCATAATGAATAATACAATGAAGAGAGCTGCTTGAGTTGCGCTAAGCTCTGCGCTGGATTCTTCAGGAGAAGGTTTACACATAATCACCCATTATGGGCCATAGTCACACGTCATCCTACACCACGCGGAATGAGGTGTGTGCCACGCCTATGGTAACGAACCACCTCACTTCATTATCAGCACCTAACGCCCTTGTTGTTGTTGATCTAAAGTGAGTGCCCTCCATTTTTTCTTCTTAACAAACCAATCAATGAAGTGTCAAGGTTGCTAATTAACGCTCGAGATTGTATTCACGGTACGGGCGCATAGCTTTTTTAATCAGGCCCTGCATGAGATATTGACACTAAAGCTGAAGAAATCGCACATGCACACACACAACCGCCCACGGTGAGACTCCAACCCAAGTCCCATGGATTTTCGGTCAGGGACTCTAACCATTATATGGGTCGCATACAATCCAGAAAACGGGGATCGGAAAAGCTGTATCCAGTTGAAAACAGGAGAGTTGATTTCGTGTAAAAGGTATAACACTATTTTCTCAGGGCTAACCTTCACCCCTCGTACTATGAGACGTCATTCAAACGTCTGGGTGATGCGATTGCAATCATGTTCACTCCTCGTTTAAGGAAATTATTATTGTTATTCGGCAATTCGCCTCTCTATTGCTCAGCACCACTGATTAAGTAAAGTAACTGACGTATCAGACAACGAATGTAGACTGGGTGCTGCCTGCGAAGTCAGCCCAGGCAGCACAAGTCTCTTCTGAGCAAGACGCGTTGTGTCCCGTTCATAGTGAGATCGACCACGGCAAGCTGAATCCACGCGGCCACGAATGTAGATTGTATACATTTTCTTTCAGCTTCATACTGCTGAAAGAAAATGCAACCTGCATGTAACGTGAGCCCGAAGGAGTTCAGGCTTCAGAACCTTTGCACGAAAACGCGCGTCTCCTTTAGAGTGAGGCGGAGAGCGAGCGAGAAAGCGAAACAAGGAACAAAGAAAACTTGACTGCACGCTTCTCATGTGCGCCTTATGTGCTTCCCTTTATAATCCTTGCAGGTAGAATACAAAGAGAAAGCGGGAGGGCGCATCCTTTCTTCCTTTGCCTCCCGAACGACCGGAGAGAAATTGCGTACACCGGTTCATTTGTAAGACATCCAATCCACCTAATGTAGGAACGGTACATCGAACGTGACGTGGGGTGGGTTCGGAATCTAAATTAGAAGATATCGAAGCCAGAAGCACGTTAAGAACTCCTGAAAAGTTCAATTGTTCTTTCCTTTTGCTCGTGTCTGGAGCGACACCGCCTTCAAAGATTAAAACAAATCCTGCCCGCAACAATCCCTCAGGGAAGAGACGGCACGTTTATTCTCGCCATGATTAAGACAAAAATCGCGGGTTTTTCCTTAAAGAGCGCTCACGTAGCGCCCCCTGGGGCAGGCGTCGTTCGCTCGCGAAGTCAGGCCTAAAACTTCAAAGCAGTGTCTCGTCTATTTGCGCTCTTGGTTATTAATATAGTTGAGGCAGCGCAGAAACGGTTGAGTTGCTACGAAAAGGCCGCATTTCAGGAAAGACGTTCGCGCTTCGAGGCACATCGTATAGAAGTTAGGCCAACTCGAAGTACTCCTTGGTTGTTGTACGCCTGTGCGGTGGGTTACCAGGGAACTGGCTCAGGTGATTTGCGTCGCTATTTTCGTCGATTCTTTGCGTCGGTGGCGTGGCATATTCTGACTTACCATTAATGTAACGATGCTATTGTCGCCCCCTTGGGAAAGAGTTAAAAACTGCGCTGTCGCAGCTTTTTTTCGTCGAACACTGGGCGAATGATTCCTCTTTCTCTTCTTTTGCTTGCCGAGTCCGTTGGGAGAATCTGGAACAGTGATCGAACGTCGCGCTTAATGGCGCAGTGAAGCGTATGTTCCTGTTTTTCTTTTATTTTCCCTGCATTTAGTTAGTAATATTCTAATGTATCGTCAGAACACTGGCTCAGACAACTGTTTGGAAGTCACATCTTACTTTTTTTGTCGGATTTGGATTAATCTTTTTTCTTTTTTTTTTTTTTCACCGTTGTGAAAGGATCTTAACAATCTTATGTACCGGACACATTTTGAAGCAGCAATTCATCCCTTCTGGATGAAAAAATAAAAGTAATGGAGGAATATAAGTACGTGTTCTTGCGGCTGGCTTATCCAGACCACCGATTTCCAGTTTGTTCCTCATCTGCAAACTCAGCTAGGTACTGAAATGTTTTTTTTTTTTTTTTTTATGGTTGTTAGGCGGGTGCGTCAGGGTTGACCTCATACAGAGCAGGATGATTACACTCATTCCCCTCTTCTGTCAAACCTTTCCCGTTCTCTGGTGCATCGAGCCACCGGTTCTGACCAGGCTGACTCCACCTTCCTCTTCCGTCTCTCTATCAGCCTATCATCCAGGGAAGCGGCACTGTGTGTTCCGTCCTTGACATCAAGACCTGTACCGACACCTTCGAACGATTTTCGCTTTAATGTCTCGTAATGTCAACACAGTGCCCATAAGGTTAGGACATCACTGTAGAATGCAGAAGACACAAAACCGAGAGGGCAATCTACATTCGACCGTTTGGAATCCGAAGATTTTGACATAGAAAAAAAAAAGAAAAGAAAAAGCGCCAGCGTCATTTGGAACCCAAAAAGATTGACGAGAGCAATAAATAATTCGTGACTTTGATAAGTGTAGCATCACGCTGAGCATGTTCTGAAAAGTAGTGAGCTTCTTCATGCCATATCATTGGTATCCCCGTGGTCTTCTGTGCCATATGTTGAGCTTCGCCATGCCAGCACTGGAAGCTGTTTCGAGCTATACTTGGCTCTCAACTGCAGTACGCAGGGAGGCAACGTTAGTGGAGGTGGCTTGAGAAGGTCAAATGAAACGTATGTACCACTGCACTGGTGCACCCCATAGTGTAAAATGTTGTGCATCGCTACATGGTGAGGTATTACTAGCCGCAATTTAACGCCTGTGACTGGGCTCAATGTTTTTCATAATTCCCTTCAGCAGTGGTCACTGCAAAGGGCAAATTTCCTTCAAAATCACGCCTGCATCTTCTCGCGCGTTTGTGGTGTCTGCCTGTGTCTCGTCCTCGTTTTTAGCGCTTTTAACCTCATGAATTTATACCAACAAGCCCAGACGTGATAAATGCATCTTCTCGACAAACTCTTCACCAAACTTCCCCTTTACCTTTCCCCAAAACGAAGCGAATAAGAGGAAGCTCACTCATCAATTGCGGATAGATTCAACGAAGGAAACGAGGCAGAGGAAACGAGGAGACAAAACTTTATTAGCGAAAACGCGGGACATCACAAACAAACCTGCACGATGTAGATACGGATGCTGGTACACACCGGGAACGCACGGCATAGATGATACTCTAGCCAGGGATGGGTACATTATGCTTGTTTATTATTAATAAAAGCGAAGCGTTCCACGTTTATTATGATTCGTCGTGTTTTCGCCTTCCTTCTCCAGCGTGGCGCTTTTCAAAGCCCCTGGAGACAGAAAAGCCTCGCGCGTCATCGTTCGTTGCCGTTATTGTTGCTCTGTCCAAGGTTCAGAGGAAGATGATGAGGTCTTGGCTGGGAGCTTTTGTGCCTCTCCGTTGAATGTTTGTTGCGAGTGGTAAACAAACAGCTGCTAATCAGGGGTGAGATATACGGAAAAGAGTATCTGCACCCAACTGGGTTTCGGGGAGGCATAGTCGGAATGAGTTTCGGGATATTAGGAATAATTGGGGAGACTGTGAATGGCAAGGGTTCCCTTTTGTGAGGATGGAGGGATCTCGTGGTAATAGGATATCATTGTTCGTTCAAAGTTGATTGTTTCGGGCTTAGTTAGACGGCAGTGTTTAGAATGTGTCGTGGAAGCTATTTCGTGCGAACTGATCTATTACAGAAGCATAATAGAGTACTTGTGTATAGTGAGACACAGTGAAGCAAGGAGCAAAAACACTAAACTGCACTTGCATAACAATGTGGTACCTGGTTTGGTAGTAGCAAGGAAAAAAAAGAAAAGGAGAGTGTAGCCCCTTCTTGGGGAACCAGCAACACCTTTGTGTGCAGCACCATACAAGACACAGCATCTTGATAATGAAGTGTACTATGTCCAAACACTGTCAACACAACTCACAAAATACATAGGGTCCCGTGCAAGATTCCTAGTGGTACCTGAATTATTTTCATTCCAAAGCACAATGAGTTCGGTAAAGGTAAAAGAGGTAGAGGTGGCACATTGAGCAACAAACTTTCTCTGGCCGTGGAGGTTAACGCTCAGGGTATTTCCCATGAATTCGATTTCATTATAGTCTCGGTGAAACTGAGATTTTAGTTCCATCAGGCCAAATGGCAACTACTCCTGTTCACTTGCAACGTACAAACATTGGACTGAATTTTTCGCGCATGCCTATAGATCATTGTTTCTTCTTGTGGCCTTGAGACTTTGCAGCATAGGGCTAGCAGTTTCCTTCCTGCCCAAACTTTGTAATCGAGCTGGAATAGCAGGATCCAAGCACAAAGTTGCTTTGCTCGAGTTCGTAACATGGTGTGTACATGCAAAGACGCAACTTTTCAGCTAGTTCAGCGCACCCTAGCTGCCTCAACAGCACACAACGACATCTAAACCGCGTCTACTCTCCTTCGCCGCGAAGGATGGCAGGCCCACCTAGGCCTACGCATTGTGGGCGGCAACCGGTGCAACATGCAAGCGACGCAGCTTCTCCTTGCGGGCGCACCTATCTTATTGATCAATCGATTGACGCAGTAGCCTGTGCGTTTTGAAGGGCCACTGGTCATACGTTTATAAGGGCGGACCTGCGACCACTGCCCAATGACAGGTGATGTCTCCACCTCAACCTCTCGATCTGTCCAATCCTGGCATTTGGAATCTTTATCTTCACACTGTCTTCGGAGAACGGAGGGCAGTACGTTGGTTGACAGTGCCATTCCTGAGCTTCAACAAGCCCTGCTCGTTCAAAGCGCTATTGTTCTAGGCTCGGTGAAATAGAAGAGGGAAATCGGAATCGTGCGGTAGCCTTCGGCAGTTTCGTATCACCCGTGCTAAACTGAAAGTAAACACGGCTGTCAACAGGAAGGTGTTGACCGGAATTCTCTACAGCTTCTACGAGAAAAATTGGATGATATGAACGAACTCGTGAAACTCGATTCCCCATTTTCGGCAGCATGCAGATTGCAACCAGATGAACCCAGCATGCACATCACAACAGTACACGCAACACGTGGAAATTGCTAAGAGTAATGTTCACATTGTGACAGAGAGCAAGTGCTTGCTCTCTAATCTTGTGCATGCATGTTGACAGCACTAATTTTTTATGACTTCTTGAATTTATTGCCTCTGTGTAAATATATATATGTTTATATGTTTTAATTAGAACGGGACGAATAAATCTGGATCTCTTGGAAGAACTTGGCAGCTTAACTACAGATACTAGCCTGTTGGTGCATAGATCTGCAACGGTTAGGTTAGCACCGCAGTAACTGTTGGACAATGACGTAAAGAATTAGTGAATACTAAAAATGAAGACACCATAATCCCCTGGACTGTTACCTTTTCTTATGGGAATTCAACATCATGCGGCACTTAATGCGTTGGAGAATGACCGGCATAAAGGGACTCAGGCTTCTCGTACTATCGCAGCATTTACTGCATGACGCATAGTGAGCTGGGAAAATTCCAGTGCAGTATCGTGGCTGGGGAGAATTTTGCAAAAGTTTGTCCGCAATGAATCTAGGCTTTACATTGAAGCCCCCCCATAAGACGTGAACGATTGCCTCTTGTCCCGAGCTTGACCACGAGTTGGAAAATTGCTTTTCTTTTCCTTATGTTTACGACCAGTTTAATGCGCATCGAATAACAAGGAGAGGTTGAACATGTCACCAGAATCACCTTTAATCGTCGATCCTACTTACCTTCCAGTCTTAGGCAGTGCTACGCAACATTTCTCTCTCTCTCTCTCTCTCTGCGTGTTTTAGATATGTTTATTGTGAGTTTATTTAAATACACGGGAAATGAGTGTAGTATTATTTACATCATGTGCATTTGTACATTATGTGCAAAGTCACGTGTGAGATGAATCGGGAGTCATTTCAGCGTGTACCCCGTTCCTTTTTTCTCCTTTATTTCGGCCAGCAGCCCGTTTTTGAATCCTGTTTGGCTTCCCTCGTATCGCTTGTGCATCACATGGAAGAGAAACTGACACCTACACAGTAGTGAGGTTGGTTTTTGAAAATCTGTATTAGAGGAATCTGTCGTCAGAAAATAATACAATATCAGCATTTCTCCGTCTGCGGCATTTTCAGTTATAATAGTAATAATGAATACAAACAACAGTGAGAAAGTGAGATTATTACTAATACGGCATGAAAAACTCAAAACGAACACAGTTTGCTGAGGTACCAAACAGAGAATGAAAAACTGTCACACAGTGAACACTGTAGATGTGGGGACGTTATAGTTCCAGCTTTACACACAAAACGCGATAATAATGGCGAAAAACAACCGTCAGCTTTTTCGGACGACTGACACACTCTGATAAAGCTAGCGTCAAAAACCAGTAGCAGACGCTCCAACGGCGTCACGTGCTCGCAGCCGGCCAATGAGCATGCAGGGTCTCCGTTCCCAGACCTGCTGTGGCTGTGCTGCTGCGGAACTCTTTACAATCACGTAGTATTTATAAAAGATCACCGGATAGGGTCACGCGGAACTACACGTCTGCACCGCTTCCACGCATGCGTTCAGTGGGACACGAAGGATCCCCTGGTCAACGTACAACTTTCTTCCACCGTTGCTTTTCATCTTGAGGAAACAAAGTAACATGACAATGACCTCAGGGAATTACAGGGAATGGGACGAGGCATCAACGACATCTGAGGGGGAAGAAAAGTGGCTCCCAAAATGATACTAACCCGAGGTGTTTTACAAATATATTTATATTGTATATATATTTATACTACACAGCTAAAATATATCTATTCTTTTTTTTTTCTCTCTCTTTCTCTCTATTTATACAGTCGCCAAGGAACAGCCACAAACGAAAAACCACAAAATGAAAATAATGGGAAAAAGACACAACGTCACGGCTTGGTGAAGTAATAACCACGCGTCCCCTTTTCTTTTTTTAGCACTCGCTTCTACTTGTATTTCCTCTTTTCTTGGCTTTCTTCTTTTTTACAAAACCTCGTGGAACATTCGACTTGGATAATATGAAGCGTGAACACGACTGTTTCGTATGTTGCGTACATGTATATATATACAATGCGCATGAGGAAGGGAAATGTAGCGCATTGTTATCTGCGTCGCTCGAAGAAGCTCTTTGGATGACTGCATGCCTCCCTTGGGAACAGCACACTTTGCGCTCTCGAAGAAATGGAAAAGAAAA
>JARGYV010103981.1:0-10928 GCA_029532675.1 Ornithodoros moubata | reverse complement strand
TGGTTCTGAGTTAGTATTTCATTTAAATGATTGTAATTGCGCACCGTTATGGTCACAATCTAGGGTGCTTCACAGAGAGCGAATATGCGCGAAAATAGTTTTTTTGGAGGCTTGTGCGATGGCATCTGTGGGAAACGCTGTTAGCCGACCTTCTGTATTTTTGAACAATCCGCTTAGATGCTTTGTGACAGGACTGTGTGGAGCAGCCATGGCGACTGGGTGACCTTGTTATTTGTTAAGCGTTTTTGTTTCTTTGCCTCCCTGTTCTTCCATTTTTCCATGTTTTGAAGTAAAGTTAGTTGGTTTGGAGATTTCTGTATGTGTGTGTGTCAGTCCTTTGGGTTTCCTTCATTCCTTCATTTCTCCGAGGTTTTTCATCATGTATAATTACACGCGCCTGCATTGTTTTACGCAATCTTTCTAACAGTTCTTTGCATCGATCGCCTGTTCTTACTGCAGATCGATTTATTAAGCTTCGTAATACGTTTATAGTAAAGTATTTTGATCCTTAGTTTCTGTCCGTTATGATAATTTAGAATACTGATGAAATACGCGATATAAAATTACAGATATTTTATATATTTTATCAGCTACTCAGGCTCACATACTCCATTGCATTAAGTTGGATATTTGATTAGAAATGGTGGCCTGAAATCTCCATACTGGGCAAATATGGGGTGATCTATACGAGTGGAGTTTTAAGCTTCACCGCCGGACCAGTCCAACGAAGCCGTAACACTCCTAGCCCTCCTGCTTTAGACGAGATCCAAACATGAGAGTTTGGGAGCGAGTGGGGCAGGTGAGTGACCTTTTCAACAAATTCCAACCCTTTCGCCTTCTCACAGTCAGCAATAACCTTAAAGCTCTGGGACCGGGTGTACTCCCTGCGCTGTACCACCTGTTCCTTGCAACACTGTGCTCTCTGAAATGGCTTGGGTCCCGTACCCTTAATGAGGCTTCTTCGGGTTCAGCATTAGTCCGACTATGGCGAGGTACGCCTCCACTCAGACCATCAACGCTTAGAGCGCAGAGTGGCCGTCCGAGAAGACGACCACGTCGTCGGCATACCCCATGGTAGTCCCAGATCAGGTGTAGTTCGAGGTCAGAGTCGTTCAGCTCGTGTAGCAGTGAATCGAGGACCGAGCTGTACAGAAATGGACACAGGTGATCGCCTGTTTAATCCCCTGTCGCACCGGTACCATGACATTATCGCTACATCCATTCAATGAGAATTCAGTAGAACAGCCACCATATAGGTCACGTATCACCCAATGTACTGCTCAGGTACACTTTTTCCCAACAGTGCCTGATGGATTGCGTTGTGCAGTATATCTATCTACGAGTGCCGTGATCTAGATCTCGTACGTATGCATGTTTTTAGCCACATAACTTTAAAATGAAGTAAATATTTCGGATATCATGTTGGTGAGAAAGGCTTCGTGCTGCACAGGTATTGCAGTCCGAAGCAGAATTGCATTTAAAAATCGTAATCCAAACAAACATGTGATCTGCTGTTGAATCCGAGTGAAACAAAAAGAAGCAAAGTGGAAAGGAATGGGTGAGGTCGTCGAACCATTGTGATGTAGTACGTACGCTACGCACGTACTCGTGTGTAAAAACGCAACTCGAGTCTTTTGATCCCGAGTAAAATTCATGAGAGCAGGGTGAGTAAAGCTCTCACCTGGATACATTTCAGCGTGTAGGAAATCTCAGTGTCACATACGCGTATACAAAGAAGCTGATCTCTTTTGAAGCCACCAGGTCGTATATACGTAGAAAATCCCCAGCCCATAATTTCCTTTGCCACTTTATAGACACATCTATATAGTACTAGATTACCCATAATTTTTAGTTTACTGTATAGACTAATAAAAAATAAAAAAGTAAGGATTAATCACTAAATACCCACAAAAATAGTCTTTTGAGTAAAGCTTTGCCTGCAATTCTTTATGACGGGGCATTAACTGGCGATTTTCAAGCTATGCCGGCTGTGTACCCCGGGACTTGCTCTTGTCGGGACTTGTCGACGTTACTGGTCAGGCGCACCGCTTATGATATGCTGGCGTGCTCTTGCTAGTTCGTAGTCGAAGGGCTTTTTGCAGCCAAGGGTGAGGGCTAGAAAGCTCGGAGTGGTTTATCGCTTGCTAGGTGACGCGATTCTTCTTCTTTTCTTCTTCTTCCTTCACCTGTCTGGCCATTAGTCACGGCGGCGATTATCTTGTAGTAAACAGGAAACGAAGACATGTCCAGCGTGCCAACTAAGCGTTCCGTTGAAATGGCTTCGACCGGGCACATTTCTCACCGTGGGCTCCACTACGCTTCGTAGTATATTGGTCTTACGTGAGAGAGGCTAGGTATTCCAATAGACAACAACAAATATCAGTCGGTCATTTCATTCATCATCATCATAATCATCGACATCAGTCATTCTGAGGCACAAGTGTAAGTGGCTTGATATACGCCGCATGACTTACTGACTCGTTAATGAAATAGCTTCCTGGGGAGAAACTCTGAACTCGTGGCAAATCCTTGCTAGAAGCTTTCTAAACTCCTGCAGGGCGACGCAATTCCCGAACGCCGACAGCTTAAGTACTGGCTGTGTATTTTCCACGACTCCAGGTTGTTGTATCAGTTAAATACATTATACGGAAGGAGGGGGAAGCAGCGTTACACAAGGATATCGCCATGCACACATGTATCTTGACGTTCGATTTCGGCAGCCGTTGGCTGTATATAGAGCTTTCATTGGCTTGTAACATGAGAATGAGCAGTCGAAATTACCAGGATATTCGAAGGTTCGATCACTGAGCAGAGATTCAGTACCGGTACAGCTATTCCGTCATTCAACGTTGTTCCACATGTCGCTCACAAAGCTTTTGCTCTCAAGTAGAAGATCGTAGCCATGGCACCTCACACGACGATCGACATCGGTGTCACTATACCTCTTTCTCTGCACCCGTAGCCTTCTGCTTCACACACAAACGCAGACAGAAATTAATGTATATAAGACAAAAATAGTTCATTGCTCTTTTTGTTGCCATTTTCTTCATCTTCCCCTTCGTCTTGACAAATTAACTATTTCTCGACATTAGCCGTTGATCAAAAGTAGATACACTGTGGCATCTGCATCTTTGCTTTACGAATTACATGTCGTAAATCACGGTCCCGCGACGCTGTCGAAGCAAAGAGCCATTAATAGAAGCCGTTTCCTGTTTTCTTTTCTTTTTTTTTTTTTCTCGCTCCGGAGCTCGTAAAATCTGCGAAAGGGGTTTCCAGTGCTGCTTCTTTCGGCCATTCTCTACCATCGTGGAAAGGAAGATGCATTGTATTGCGTGGTCAGACGTAGTTCCAGACCAGGCCTTAAGATATTGCCACGCAAGAAAGAGATTTTGGGGCTTAAATTTAGCCGTCTGGCTATCGCCTGTCCTTGGTGATTGTGGATATAGGAGAGGAAACAGACGGATTAGCGCTTGCTCATACGTTGAGCTTTTTACTCTTCTCTCTCCCTCCCCCCTCTCTTTGCTGTGTGGGTAGTTTGCAGTGCTGTACCCCAGTAAACGCGCTTTTCGACACCAGTCTTGGGCACGTTACCAGAAAAGAAAGAAAGAGAACTAGAATAAAACAAATAATCTGTTACTCGTTACTCAAAAAAGGAAAAAAAAAGAAAAAGAGAAGAAAAGAAACGCACGCGACGTTGCTATCTTTATATATATAATATATATATAAAGGACTTATTTTTATCCTATCCTGGCATTTTAACATAGCGCCCGATTTATTTACTCATTTTTTCGCGGCTGGTAACTTGAGACATATATCGCGCAGGAACTCATTATATCAGGGCTGTTTCATGTGGCCATATGACATCGACGACGAGACTAAAGTAAGTTATATATATAAGTAATATATTTCGTACAAAGAAAATAGTAATGCAGGGCACTAGGCGCCCACGGGCAATGCGATGTGACAAAGACCTTCACATCCCTGTTATAGCTATGCATACGTTGCATAGTTCTCTTCCACCCAGTCTTTGCAAGGCAGACCAACAGAAGCACTAAAGACTAAACAGAAGCACTTGAGAAGGCACCAAATCAGTTTGCTGATTTTCTCGTACAGCTCGGAAATATCAGGCAACAGTTATTTTTCCATATCTTATCTAATCTACTGAATAAGGGAGGGTCTTTCTGGGACCAAAGGGATGCACCAACTAAAAAGAGAGGGAAAAGAAAGGCTGTTTTTAGTGTGGCTAAATTTCTGTGGCTCGCATCTGCGGGCACCCAGGGAGTTTCTGTAAAGCGTACTTTGCCTGCATAGTTTTAGTGTCGTGCGGGAAAGATCGTAGCGTGGACTGACACCCACATGCAGAATAGGACTAAACATAGAGAAGAAGGGAAATGTGAAATCGTCAATAGGAATGCGAATAATTAATAGTATTCTTTTCTGTTGTTATTGTATTTTATTTTATTTTGTGAATGATACAACTGATTCTTTCTAGGCTTCTTTCAAGGCTATCTGAGCTGAGGTCTTAACATATGCGCTGTAACGCATCATTGATAACTCGCACATTTCATTTTATGTTGTAAGGAATCGTCATAAAATGTCTTACGAAGGACTGGAGAGGGTGTGATCATCTTCTTCGCAGAGCTCCCACGGATGTCTCTTTCATGATTTATGAATCGATAAGTTTTTCTAGGCTCAGACCATCTCGTTAAGGCGGTCAGATCACTGTAAGGAAGTAGCGCTGGCGATATTTTATTCTTTTATTGGTTTTTCAGTTCTCATTGCCGTTCCTGTCTCATCTTTTAACGTCGTTACTGCACACCTTGGTGGTATGAATATACGAGGAGATAATAGCTGGTGAGCTAGCTATATCTCTATCGAGCTATCGACAGTCAAGAGCTAATTATAATGAACTGTTTGTATCCTGCTTTCTATGAATATTTCTTGAACTATTAGGATCACAGGACATAATTTTTTTAAATGTTTTGCAATATTACCCTGTTTCCAATACGGTATGACTGAATTGTGCGGTAAACAGTGAAGCAAATACGACATCAATACTTATGTCAATGCAGTAAAAATTGCACATTTAGTAATTCTATAGAAGCACGACTAACAAAACAGCTATGCTCTATAGTCTTCTCGCTACTTCATCGACATATGTCTTCTTAAAAGTAAAATCGGCTGTGCAGGAAGCCTCACGTCATCAATTTGATGTTCACCGTCTCCAGACATGTCTGTAGACCAGTTTCTATGTTGCACAGACATATTTATGGTGGGTGCATACTCTGACAGTAGTTTTTAAAAGCATGGTGTGGTAGAGAACACACAGAGTCAAGCTTTTCGCATAAGTATAGCTTTTGCGCATCAATTTAGAATCGCGTCTTGCAGCTGAAACTTTGGGTGCGCTCAAAACGTTTAAGTTGTAGATACCAATTGTTGAAAATAGTGTTTCGAGAGTGTCAGCGGGTTGATCACACCGGACCTTAAATTTGTCTCTCTGCTCCTCTAAATGTCTTTTAGAACGGGAACACAGAGTGTAATTGAACACAAAATAATTTTAATTTCATGCTTCTCGATCCACTCAGCCATCGCCTGAGTCAGCTTTCACAGCATCTCACCACAGCAAGGAGGGAACTCTTTTCATGCTGGGTGTGAATGCTATCCACTGTTATAATGTCATAAGCTACGCCGCATAGGCTACACCGTAGATGAGGTAGGCGAGAAAATGAAAAGATCGGTTTGTGATTTACAGTGCGTTGTACTTAAGAACAATACCTCGAGCGAGTGTACGCGCCCATTATTTTCAAAGTAGACGATGATTACAGGTCACGCGACAAGAATACTTTGTTGCTCACTGCTCGTTCGGATGTATCACATCATAGCAATGTTCTTCTCAACTTTAATATTTACTTATTTTATATTTGTGACGCATGTGTGTCATCCAAGGCACGACATGTAGCGTGGTTATTGCAATAACCGCGCTACGTATTTCTCACCGGCAATAGTATGTTGCATTACGGCGGCACAGACAGTCACTCACACTGCTCTACGTGGCGAGCTGTTATCATGGACATGTAATTGTCTGTGATCTCGTCTGCGTGTACGTGTTTCCTTGGAGCGGCAATGCACTCACGATTACATTGCAATCGTACTTCTTCCCCCTCTTTTTTTGGCTGCAACCCAGAACGCCTGCGCTCCACGAGGGCAGCTTCGCCATATAGCAGTGTCAGCATTTCTACAGATAAAAAAAGAAGATAAAGAAGGAAAAGGAATAAACGCAGAAGAAGAAAGAAAGAAAATCATTTAAGACACTATCCGCCAGGACGAACTTTCTCAAATTGTTTCCACTTTGCGCTCTAAAAGGAAGTATAAGGATGAAGAAAAAGAAGGTAGAGGGGAAAACTTGACGTGAAAGCAGAATCAAAATGCGAATTCTCTGACTTATTGTGACTAGGGGAAGAGAAGGATGAAAAGAAGCGGTAACGGCGTCGCCAAATGCCCTTGAAGTTCGCCTGGGTCGGGTCGAAATATAGAAGACGCGACTTGTATGCCATGTAGCGGTTTCGAGTTCGACCAAACCACTTTGATGGTGAAAGTTTCTTCGTAAAGGGTTCACTTTAAGGTACGTAAGGGAGTCCAGTGTAAAAACAACCATCTCGAAGACCGCAACTCAGCCTGTCTTCATTAGTTTGTTCTCTGCTGCAATATCTTCTGACACCGAAAGCTGTTCTTTGCGCGTCGCTCTATAGTGGCCTGAAGTGCTTATTGGCGTTTCGTTCTGGAGTGACGGTGTGAGAAAAGTATAAGGGCTGGGAGGTTGGGTTTGAATATGGTCCTTGTTTGCTTCCTTCCTCTCATTGTGTGGGACGTCTAGCGCAGTGCGGAGCAGGCTGTTGCTACGAGCACATGCACGGTATTTGTTGATGTATATTTGGGAATACTTGGCTTCGCTGCATACCTTCCCGTGGCACAATTGACCTGTTTTATTTTGCTCTTATTCTTGCGACACGCGACGTGTCAGTCTATCGCAACATCTGCACCTTTGGCGGGAAACGGGATTTTGTAATTAAGTCTATGATCCCAAAGCGACCGTTATGAATACGCACCCCGTGCTGAACGTGCAGGGTCTGAACATGTCTACCTCTATCTAATTTCCTTGACGTCTACCTTACGGACCTCGATCGGGTGAGATAATTCCGAATGTCCCCAATAATCCTGACAAACCGAACAGCATTCTCCCATGTCGAACCGACTTTGTGGCCCACACCGTAAGATGATATTGTCCAGCGTCAGAGTTTAGCTGACCTGCAGCAAACTGCAAAAGGCGGGAGAAAGATTCATCTGTACCCATGTTCGCATGTACAGACCTTTCCACTGCCTCTTGCCTCTCCTGCTCCGCCTTCTCCAGGCAAAAGAAGATGAAACCAGCCCCAAAGGAGCTGCGCCAGGCTCACGGAGGCTTAGCGCAACTTTGTGGTTGGGAAGCAGCAAATGGCTCCTGATAAAATACGTCACCGCGAAACACGAAGAAACAACAACAGAGGCAAAGAAGTGAGCCTGGTGTATATATATATATATATATATATGAGTGTGTGTGTGCGTGTCGAAAATAGATCAGCAACAAGAGCTACAAGCAATAAGTCCATCATTACGGAAAGGCAGAACAGCGGATGTACTGAGTAAGTGTAGGAGCAGGCAGATGGCTTGCGATTGCTGAGCTAGTTATTAGTAGTTTTTTTCTTTTTTTGTGCAGCCAGTAGCGTAATTTACGCACTCACGTCTGCGAGTTTCGAAGGCGTTGCGATGGTGGCCTTAAGGGATATAGCCCATTACGTTTTCTGTAAGAAATAAAAGGTGACGATAGCATCGATTTAGTGGTGACAGGCCTGTATCGTTTGTATCCGTTTTGTGTTTTGTGTGCGTGTGTGAAACCGCGTAACAGCTCGGTTGTATATTAATTGGTGTGGCATTGAGTTGAGTGGTGAAGCGTAGAAATTTCAATTTTCAGCCAACGCGGTTGATGGAGATCTGTATATGTGGAGGTACATATCTGCGGATTTGTGGATATATATATATATATATGTTGTGATATCAACAAATGGGCTGTCGTATCTTGTATGTTGTGGACGTTTCCTGTCAGATATATATAATCCCCTGGTCCTGAGTTCCGTGCAGTGTGGCCATTCATGCTATTACACCTCCACTCCTCCAAATAAAAAGCAAGAGAAATCAACCTAGCAATAGGTGGCCTTCTGCCTTCCCAGGTTGCTTTTCAGTTCTGAGGCAGTCGGCCGTTTTCCCCACGACCCTTAAACATTACCCTTAAACCGCATCCATTATAAAAGCGCATTATAGAAAAGCAGATGTGGCCCTGCAGATGTCCTGGCAGACTGAGGCCCCGGAAGATGCGTTGACATACAGATGATGCTCGAATTCGTCGAGATGCTTCTATGCCCTCAGTGAGTACAAGTCCTAGAGTGAGCAGACGACACACGGGAACGCATGGAGTCTCGTGGAGCAATGTCGTGTCAGCTTTTCAAATTCAGCGAATGGTCCCAACCAGTTTATTTCCCCCGGGGGTCCTATACATTGGTAGGACCATAGCGGTCAATCCTTTTGAACGTCGGAGAATTTATCGCCATTGTAAATGGGCCGTAAAACGATCAACGCTCGAAAAGACGCTTTAAGCCATCATGATCAGCGTATAGTAGTGGCCATTCCCTTTTCTATTATTATTGAGTTGCCGTTCTTGCGGCGGGCTTCAGTCAGCGCAAACAACGAGGGAAACGGTGCAGAGAAGGCTGCCGTATAATTTTAACGCCGTGACTAACATTCTTTTTATTTTTATTTTTTAAATTCTATTTCTATGCGCTCCTCACGGATGGTGACTAACATGCGTCACATTTGGTCCACTTGGTGTTTATTCGTCTGAAAATAGTATATAGTTGCGACTGTCTCCATCTGTACAAATCAGGCTGTGGTATGCGTAACTTTTTCATTTATTGAGCGTTGAGGTATAGCGATTTTAAAAGTTAGGTGCTCAGCGTGTGATGATGCTCGCGGCGTGAACATAAATACGAAGGAGGGCAACTTTTGTCAGCTTCCGGGGAGAAGGAAGATGCTGTCCTTGTCTAGCTAAGGCAGAAACTCGAAGGGTGTGGAAATCTCGTCTACTGTACAGTTCTTGTGGTCGTCGTGTACACTGACGTTGCTGAAAAGCGGTGCAGCAGTCCTGTATGTTCCATCGACCCGTCCAGCTCTGTGGCCGCACGTGAAAATACTAAGCAGTCTTCAAGGACGCCCAGGAAACATGACAGTATATCAAGTTGAGTAGCCACTCGCGTACAGGAACACGACCTATTCTGCATCCGTAATAAATGTCAGTGTCATCGCCACTGTCTTTGTGATTAAATTTGAACTGTGGAATGCGCAGTATGGGTCACTTCGACGTCAGACAATAACGTTTAGACCTCCTTCGTCTATTATTTTTTTTTTCTTTCACGTATCCAATGTTCTGATCTATATATCTCAGTCACGTTTGGTGATAAGATCACAGCTTGTGAAAGCTGTTTTCATCCTCCACTTCTTTAAAATGCGGCACCTATGCAAACGTATAGTCCTTCTTGTTTTCATACGATCATGACAGATACGAAATAATCAGTGCTTGTTTTGTGGTATCTATATCGCGTTCTGGCATCCATGGCACCCTGGATTTACCCTGCAGTACGGTATAGGCTTACCCCCTTCAACTCCTTCTGGTTGTAATCATTGATGCTAGGTTCTCAGTCTACAACGAGTACCAGAAATCTCTACCAGAAAAAAGAAAAGAATGTCTCGTTGCGTGATAACTCTTTTACGGAAAGCTATTCAAAAAAGGGACGTGCTTCTATTGTTCAGAGTCAACATGCCGTGCTCTCGCCTTCTGCTCAGAGAACCTGCATGGGGCCATTGCATTCCCTATAATTCCGTCTATTGTGTGCTTGGTCCAATCTTACCCGAGAATGCCTTTCACCTCCTGCTGCTTCCCAGCAGTCAAGGCTTTGCCGGTGGCGCCAAACGTGGAATTTTTGTCTACATTTGGAGAGAGGAGCTGCTACCTTTCATAACGAGGTTGTTACATGCGCAACGCTTGCCCAGGGTAGACGCAAATGTGAGCTAGGGATTGGTGACTTATATGACGGCAGCGTGGGTGAGACTGTCGTTAGTGTCAGCGCGGGCGTACAGTGCTTTCATGTACGCTGCCTCTGATAACTAGAAGTGCAATCAACCGGCATTGAATGTTATGCCGTTTAAGCGTACACAGTTGGTACATAGTAGCATCTATATGCATTGTGTGTTGTGGGAAAATCCAGCCACCCCGACTACGTCCGGCCCGAGCCAGCAGGCAGCTGGTCCCACTTCCAAGCTCAATCAACCAGAATAACCACTCGCAACACAATGAAGGTATTCTTTTTTTCTTTCACCGCCCGAGCATGCCCTTTTCCAAGGGTTCCAACACCACGTGATTTCCCCACGCGGCATCCAATGCCCCTTGCGATGGGGCTGGGCGCATACCAATCAGTGTAACAACAAATACTTGATGATATATCTCGGAGTGTTATCTAACTAGATTAGATACGGTTGTGGTCGTGAAGTCTTTACCACAATCAATGCTTTGTCATGTGTTGAAGGTGACCTGAGCATGCGATGTCAGTGAGAGATTTAGACGAACTCTCAGAAGGTATCGTACGGATGGCAAGGTTGAATGACTTGCTACATATATTGCTGAGCTGCGCCCTAGATGACTCCTCGCTCTGTACTGCACTGTTAGTTGGCGGTTCTTGAGGACATGATGAACAGTTAACGTAACGCCGCAGCCTGAGCCATAACCTTAAAATACTCCATCCAGTCATGCGCATGAACTGCATGAATCATGTGCATGAATCAAT
>JARGYV010103979.1:22634-34256 GCA_029532675.1 Ornithodoros moubata | reverse complement strand
TTCAGCAAGTGGCGTCGCTGAAAGGTATCATTCGCAACGGCGATTGGTGATCGCCGTGTTATGCGGTGAAGTTCTGTTTTTACAGTGTACTGTAGCCAAACAGTAGCTGGTGATGACGCATGTTGAAACATAGATGCTTTCCGAGAACCGAACAGGTGGTCGAGTTTAGCACAAGGCAAGGCGTCCCACCGGAAAAGAGGAATCGCAATTCGGGTTTAACCCGAATTGGTTCAAGCCTTGTTCGTGGGGGAATATTCGGGTCGAATCGTATTAAACCCGAAAAATCCAGACCCTATGTATACATGGTGTTTTTGGAAACACCAAGATTACGCATGTCTAACCATTAATGCAGGGTTATCTAGTCGACAAAAACTCTCAAGCAACGAGGTATTGAATGCTTTCAGTTTCATGTGCAAACGAGATGGAAAGTAAAACGCGAACTGAGAAGAGCTCAAAACGCAGGCGATGGTCATCGTGGGCAGCTGATTATCGTACCATAGCTTCGCCGGCTTCTTCAATGAATTATCAGTTTCATCACATGGCGCGGTGACGTAAATCGGCGATTCCTCTTTTTTTTTTTTTTTCATTTTGTTGGCTGTTTCCCTTCTTCCATATGCGCCATTTTTCGGTGCTCGCTTGTGGAAAGCAGGTGCACTTTTGGTAAACTATACGAAGTGGACGAACTCCAATAGGTAGGGGCCGGATCTCTGATTTCTATGAATCCGCTGATCGCTTTTTAGCCCAAATGCTTGAACTACAGTGTTAAGTAACAAATTGTAGTTATTGGTCAGCTGCGTCGTATACAATGTCCAGCTGAGGGAATGAATTGTGAAGCTGTTTTAGCAGGCAGGTAGACTGACTCGTCTCGTTTGTGGTGGAACAAACAGTAACGCTCTGGCCAACAGCCTGTGCTTTTATTTCACCGAACCTCATCGTCTGAAAGGTTTGTGAATCATTTCTCAGGCTGAACAGAACGCGAATGAATTCAGAAAGGCCGCATGCAGTAATGATAGCAGACATCGGAACGTCTGCTGCGGCTACGGGAATGTGATGGTATGCCTTGACAAGATCAATTTTGCTGAAGCATGCTTCAGCAAAGCAAGGGTGAAGTCGGAAAGGTGTGGTGAAGGATATTGATGTACTGTGTGTGTATTGAGTGTTCTGTTTCGCTACAAGGACATCAAGATCATTTTTGTGTACTATATGGAGTGGTGAAGACCACTGAGTGGACGAAGGTCGAACGGACCCAGGTTGTACCATGTGGTCGAACTTGCGGCGTGTAATCTTAAATCTTGATGCGCTCACCAAACGGCCTTCGAGGGTGAGCGGAAGCCGGATGACCTGTGGCTACAATAGGACATGTGACGTTGTGCATAGGAGAGATTTCTAAGTTGCACGGTTTGGTGACACTCGGAAAATCCAGCAACACAGCTTAATAGCGAAAGGTCGGGACAACGGCCAGACTTCCTATAATGCGTTCACCCGATGGCGACCCTGAGACTGACGAATTGGTTGTGGAATCGGCCAGCTTCTTACTGAAGAGACTGATGTCAAGGCTAAAGTGCTGCGAGAAGTTAGCTCCAAAGATGACATGAGGAACATCCGCTATGACAACGACCCACCGAAACAGACGTCTTATGCGGATGTTGACGGTTGGGATCGCAATAAAAGACAGCGATGGGAGGCGAGTTCACTGCCTGCGGAGTAGTCCGAGAGGTACTGCTCGTACGGTCTGCGCAAGTAGGCGGCACAATGCTGACTTCTGTGCCAATATTTACCAAGAAGCGATGACGTGCAATGCGATCGGTGTCAAAAGTAGGCGACTTTTTGTGGCAGTCGTGAGCCACCTCTATCGACCGGTCTCTGCGTTTCCAGACCAGGAGCAGGTTTGGGTGCAGTTTCTTGGCAGTGTCGCCGAACTTCGTATGGTACCAGTACAGGTCAGTCGATACATTTTGGCTGCGAGTGCCGCGGTAGAAGGAAGGCGGCGTCGTGGGCGTGAAAGTGAGCGTCGGGGGCGAGATCATCATCTAGTGTGCGCGCAGAGGTGCTTGATTTTATCTTACCGTGCGTGGAGGTTGATGTCTTATAGGCCAGGGCTCGCGGATACTTGTTGTGGACTTCGCAAAGGAGCAAGAGTAGGGACAGTGTGCTCGATACTCCTATCAGCAAGCTGGGCAGGATGACCGAGGGCAATCTCATCTGTATCGGCAAGAACAACGTGGACTTGCTCCGAAAGCCTCTGGAGGAATAGGTCCCGTAAGGTTGGTGACTGGGCCTCTGCAGCGTCGCCAAGAAGTTGTCTCGTACAGAAGCTCTCTCAGAAGCCGTGACGGACGACGGTTTCCTAATTCTGCTTCTGAGAAGAGCTGACGGACTCGAGACTGTTCGGCTAGTTCTGTGCGGGAGAGTACGGCTTCCGTGAGACTTACGGGAGACGTACGGGTTTTCGACTGGTGTAGATGCCAGGAAATAGTCTACCTGGTCTGCAGTCTCGATGGGAATGGCGAAGACGACGTTTTAAATACTTGGCCATGGAGGATGTTACGCACCCTATAGCTGGAATCGAGCCTTGACTTGAGAAAACCATGCCTTTGGACTTTTTGGCCAAAACGGTGATAGCTGAACCTCGGTGACTACGGCGCACATGGTTTGGCTGTGTCCGTCTGCAGGGTAGTGCACAGGTTCTTCGTGTGAACAAAAAGGTGGAGGCATCTGGGCTAAAACGGTCGGAGGGTTGGGCGTGGTCATTGTGGTCATTGGGTCACCAGTTTTTAGTAAACAAGTAGACTCACTCCTCTCGTTCGTAGTAGACCAGTAACGTTCTGGCCAATAACCCGTGCTGCTGCCTCTTCTGCCTCCTCTCTCTCGAGCTATTTGCCAGGACGGCGCTTGGCCACAACTTATCAGGAATATGAGGGGGAATTAGCCTGTGCTTTTTTATTTCATCTAACCTCATCATCTTTTATACGGCATCCTTACGTTGGCCTCTACACTGTCGTTGTTTTTATTTATGTTTTACCTTCCGCAACTAAAAATAAGGGAAAAAAGAAAAATAAAGAGAACACGTTGATGGCATGAATTCATGCAAATTCATGTTTCTTCCAACTCTCCACGTATGTTGGAACGTGCTTGAGACATAGTAGAAAAAAAAAAAAAAGAAATAGAAAAGAAAAAAAGGGAAAAAGCCGCTGAGTGAGTTTCATGACGTTCCAGGTCTGCAGGCCGTTTGTGGACGCCGCTGTCAAGCTCCTGCTGTAATAGGTGGACGTAACGTTATTATTGTTGTTTGTGTAGAAAGTAATACGGGGAGATACATAGTCGAGTCTGGTTACTCCAGTGGTATTAGAGAACACCCACTTTACACCGCTACAGGTGTGAGAATTGTTAGTGTGCAGTCACCTCATTTGACACCCGCGCCGTCTGTTCATCTTTTCTTCCCTTATCGTCGTTTGCTACGTCCAACAGTCATTGTTTGCCGTGATCAAAAAGCGCAACTATAATGGAAGTACATTTCTTCAGTCTCTTTCGGGAGGACTTTGCTCTCACTCGGTTCTTAAAGGTGCCTGGTGTGTACACTACAGTGTTCGAGGATGCAATGATTGTGCATCTTCGACGACAGGCCTGATGTATTCCGGAACTCCGGATTGTGCAAAAGAGAGGGCGGACTATTCTCAACAGAGGGCGACGCGCGTCGCTCAGCGTTGCTTGGTGAGCGGTTTCGCTTTCCTAGTTTTACGAGGCAATAATTGAAATTCGATTGCTAAAAAAGTATGGGGGTTGGAGGCATATATTTCGCACCTGAGACATCCAAGGTATAAGTTTTCAGAGGCACATACAAGTTACAAGGCTTCGGGATTCGCTCTACAGTCCCTTTAAGGCCGGTTTGTACGGCAGGCGTTTCTATGCGTGCATGCCCGGAACGTGACATTGTGATTGGTTCTCTGTTTGCATTGTGCATCTGAACGTATTGAAACGCTGCAGTGTGAACCAGGCTTTAAAGTTGAAACGAACTGCCTTTGAAACGATACTGAGAACAGCTGAATGACTCCGTCCTGGACTCCAGCCGTTTGCCTGTTGAAGCCGATGACATGAAGGTTGGGGGTTAAGATGCCATAATTACGATACGTGTCGCAATGCCAAGACGGATAAAATATCAATCGCCTAATTATCTTTACTTAAAAGGAAATAAACCCATAAAGAATAGCACATTCCCATTGGTGTCAGTGCAAGAGAGCATTGGAAAGGAAAGGACGTTGTCAATGGGTTTAATTTATTGAGTCTACTTTGGACGTGCGTCGTTTGCCTGTCGTTCTAGGGAGCGGTCATGGCACGGTTGGCTTCTAATAAGCACCTGTGTTTGTCCTTTCCTGACTTGTCCCAGGAGAAGATTAATGGATCGTTGGAAAACAGGGCGTGGATTGCTCGCCAATTCGTTGCCAGGAGATGTCATAGTCTGGAATACAGTTGTGATGTTGCAACTATGACCACGGCGTGTCTGGCATATGACGTTGGTTTTGCCTGGAAATGTGCGAATATATCTCTTTTAAAGGCTGGTCCGCACTATAGCGTCCGAATGCGTGCGTCCAACAGCGTCCGCGAAGCAGCGGACGCGTACGCTCCGTTCCCCGTCCGCACTTTTGCGAAACAAACGCAACAGGCAGCATGCGCCACCCAATGAGCGCCTTGACCATTAGGGATCACGTCACTAAGCTTGCAGTCATGGCGCCGCATAGGGTACGTTACCCGCCCCCTATAAAAATATTTTTCTCTAAAAATCTGGAACAAACATAACATAATTCATACACGATGACCTCAGTTAATTATAGTTTCATTTAGCATACGCTTGTTTACCAGCACGTATATGTTGCAGGTGTTCTGATAGGGCAGCGCTTGCGTCGCCTTGCGGAGCGCCGCCCAAAAGTTGAACGAGTTGAACCCGTGCGTCCGCGACCCGTCCGCTGCTTGCGAAGGGGTACGCGTAGGTTAGCAGACGAACGGACGCCGACGGACGCGTCGGGACGCAATAGTGCGGACTAGCCTTAATGTGGCAGATGGCACTGCATTCGTAAAACAGTTCCCGTCAGGTAGGCTGCCCCTCTTATAAGTGTGCTTAGTCATGGTAAAGACTTTCTCCACCGCCTCCCTTGTTCCACAGTGCGAGGAGGGAGGAAGATTCCACATGAACAATTGTCACAAAGCATTGACATGAACGTTTGTGTGGGGGCACACTAACTAAGACAACCTGATCGTGGAATGCCGCTCACCTTCCAGGTGCCAATTACATACGTCACTGTCCATAGTGGAATTTTGTGAACTTGCAACTCTCTTTCACTAAGTACACACTGTCTTCTTAAAAAGAGCAGTGAGTAATGTCATTAAAATTACTATCAAAATGTAATTACATTACACTACAAATGACATAATCTCAAAAGTAATGCATTACATTACAGGTTACCAGAAAAACTAATTGATTACTGTAGTTTCGTTACAGTAATGACATTACTACCCAGCTCTGGTGGAGGGACATTGTTTTTTGGTCCCAACATCCGCACAACATTTCTAGTAGTGACTGAACCTTCCTCCCTGCATTGTGGAACAAGAAAGACGGTTCAGAGAGCCTCTAGCACGGCTAAAGATACGTTAACCCACACGAGCTTAACCTACATAAGAGCAACGCTGGCGGCAGTTCAAAAGCCAACTTTACTTTTTGCAATAGAAGAGGGTGTCTAGATTCTTGTGCAGCAATAACCCGAATAATATATATCACCGTAGTCTGGCAATAAATTTTAGCAAGTTCAATATGCGATGTATGAGACCAACGGTGATGACTTTCTAATGTCATTACCTTTGCATGGTAATTGTAATGACGTTATATTTGAATTGCGGTAGCGAGTAATGTAATTTAATTACATTTTAGATGCAATTTACCCACCTGTGCGCGCGTCGTTACGAGGCGTTTTCGTTGGACGTATTTCCTGAAAAGTTCTCTACGAATGCACTCTAAAAACGGATCTTCACCGCACAACACGGTAATGACCAATCCCCATTCCGGATGATATCCTTTACTGACCCTGTTTGTTCAAAACAGTGGGCATACGCCATTTCTGTGACACTGATGCAGTGCATAATTGTCACAAAAATGACGTACGCCCAGCGTTTTCAGCAAAGGGCGTCTTTGAAAGGTGTCATTCGGAACATTGCCGACCGTCATCGCCGTGTTATGCAGTGAAATTCTGTTTTTAGAGTGTGGTTGGAAAACAACAAAGACATGCACACAGGTGTTGCCACCAACCTCTCCATTTTTTTCTTTAATCCAACTTCCAACTTCCAACCAACGCAGATTCGTGCAGCTATCACTGTCTGCATCAGTCAATGACAAGCACAAAGTTTCCTTTCTGATCAGTTCCTATCGCTCTCGGGTATAAACGAAGGATCAAGCGGACGGAAGTATCTAGTAGTGACACCTGTCTTCAGTACACGATACTATATATTTTACCTTTGCCCTGCGACCGAAATGAAGAACGACAGCCTGACCCGGATCAAGTGTGAGGAGGCAAATGCATCGCGTTCCTGGCTATTAGGCAGAAGACGATAGAATGAGCAAGACTAAGCGGCCCAGGCAGGAGAAAAAGTACGTTTTTGGGTGTGGACGCTGAGAGCATCATAAATCAAAGATTCCATTCTACGAAGGCAGCTTTTAATATCGGCCGCCGCGCTAGTTACTCGTCACCGAAGAATGGTGGAGCAGTGCTCTAGAAGAACTCGAAAAGAAAAGGATGTGCTGGCCGTCTTGCACAGTGGAATCGAACGCCGACTGTAATGATGCCCCAGGGACGATGTGTCTTCCCGTTCTGAACAATGGCGCTCAGTTGGTGCTTCCTCGTACATTGCTGTTGCAGTTGGTATCAAGTCACTTTGCAGTTCTAATACCGCGGCGTATACTCTGCTGGCACGACTCTTCGCCGAGCTGATATCGCTCGCTTGTTCCGCAAACTTTCGCCTCGCACTGTACACTGCTTCCATTGCCGGCCAGAGGATGACATCGCGCTACGCAGCGTTCACATCCGCCAGAGCCAAGAGAAACGGTAGCAAGCAAGTTCCCTAACCTATAATGACGTTTTCAACCTTGTCGAGGCTTCCATACAGATTTAGTTGCAGCCCTAAATGGTGGCAGTTCCTTGCGCAAATAATATCGGTAATGACAGTTGAATATGACCTCACTGGGGCGTTTATGCTGACGACATGGAACGTACACCCTGCTTCTTAGGGCACTTGTACCTTGCTCTTACGTCTGTGTGTGGATGATTATGATATGTGGGTACTTGCATAATTCAGAAGCGGTAATTACTGCACCTGCGATACGGTTGTGTAACCCATCGTGTAGTGTACACAGCGCGACGTAATTCGGGCAGAATGTGCAATTGGAGGCTATAGTTGAGCTGTTCCTGGCTAGCAGATGGCACCAGTCTGCGCCAGACCGCAGCAGTGGCTACGGCGTTTTGTGTTCCTTGTAAGACTTTCATCGCTAGAAGCCAATAAGGTCCTTTCATACAGAATCACAACATCTTCAACGAGGAGAAAGGGGTGCTGCATTCATTTAAATTAGCCACGAGAAAGCCATGTGCAGCTCATTTTGAACGTGTCAAAGGCGCGGAAGATGATAGCGTTGGGTTGGCTGACTAGTAAGAGACAAGAAAGTGACCATCCTGACGTTGATGATCTGAACTCTTCAGAACCAGTCTAAGCAAGAAATGAATGTCCAGTGAAAGCATGTCCAGTCCCGAGCTTTTTATATCTGTCTTGGATACAGATGTGGATCGGTTTTTAAAACGCTATCACTCTTAACTGTGGCTGTGAACCGCAATGCTGACGTCACTAACCACATGTCATTTTCCTTTTCAGGTGAGTAGGAGCGTCATCCACAGAGTTCCTTGTTCAACGTGCTGGTGAGATTTTCATCCCCCAATGGTATCTGGCCTAATCCGAATTCTGCCTGCATCTATATCGTTTATAGTATAGTAGACATTCGTGTAGTGTGTTCGTGTGTTCTAGTTCATTCGTGTAGAACTTCACTGCAGAGCATGGCATAAAATAATCCCCATTCAGTATGAGCTTGTCCACGCTTCTGATACGTTAGAAACGCCGGGCGTACGTCTTTTTGCGACGCTTGTGCAGCTATGCTCAATGTCACAAAGAACCGTGCGTCTATTATTAGTTAATGATGACATTCTGAATGCCGGTAGACTCTGACCGCGTCATGCACTCAAGTTGTATTTTTAGAGTGCAGCAGGCAGGTGTGAGTCGCCATTTACCCCAAATCCCCGAACGCAACCTGCATGCATACGTCTAACGCAAAGCTGTCTATGGAGGCACATAAAAGTCAGACGCTATCGGCAACGCTATAAGACAGTTTTCCTTCGACCGCACGTCGTTCCATTCTTCGCATCATGTCGTACCACAATCTCGAGCAACACGACATTCCCGGGAGAACAATAGTTAGTCCCCCACCTCTTCCTCCCGGACATGCTGCTCTTCCCCATTTTTCCCGCTTTCCTTATAGCCTCCTTTCCCACTAGCCGTGCCCCGCCGTGCACGTCACCGTAAACAGCCCACTGTAGACGAGGCACAGGTTCCGAAAGTGCATGTGCTGCCCTCTCTCCCTTGATTTATAGCGTCTGTCTATCTAACCATCTACATAGGCTCATTATCGGAGGGGTCGACCGCGTTGATGGCCGTTACCATGACTACGAACGCCGCCGCGCGGTTCCCGTCACGCTATCACTCACGTCTTGGTCGCGTCTTAGCCTGGTTTAGTTATGCGAACCCGTTGCCTGTTTTTCGGACGCTGACAGAATAGCATGCCTGCAACATCCTTTGATGCAGATGAAAGCGTTTTTCCCGTTGTCGAGTTTTGGGCCCGGGTTGGCCGTTGCAGTCTTCTTCAGTCACTGGAATGAGCACGGATTTGTGAGGGCACGAATGTTGCTGTCAAGAGATAACGAACGAAAAAAGAAAGAAAACGGATTACATCGCTTAATTATAAACGCGTACGTCGTGATCAGCTAAACTTTGCCGAACCGCTCCAAGACCGCCTCCAAAAGAAGTAATCCCAAAGTCAAATAACAGTGAGAATTTTGGTGAAAGCAAAACGCCTCAGGTTGGAAGCCACCAGTACATCGCCACGGAAACCGTGTTTCTTCCGGGCAGTGAGCATTTCGCTTCGAAGTTACGTTTTGGTAAACGCTGAATGTTTAGCCAGCCCTTACTGCAGTTTCTCTTTTTATTTCCTTTTCTCTCTCTCCAGGAACTATGCGTCGAACTCCCACCACTATAATGCTCCATCTAATCCCACTCTCACTATACTCTGACAACGAGGTGCCCATCGAAGGCGAGCGATTTTATTATAATAATACGAGGCAGGTGAATTTTTTGTGCGCAACTTTCTGGCTCGGCGTCGCCGTGTTTAGACCTGTCGCGAAAGTTTGCACTCTGAATGGATGGCCCCGTGTTTTAGGCAGGAGGCCTATTTAGCACGACCGTCCACGGCTGTTCAGCGTGCTATACAGCTTGTGATGTTGAATCGGATGGAGGGCTGTTTATACTTAGTTGCCGGTAACCATTAGTTCGCCACTTTGTTACCCTGTCGCTGCAACTTGCCGGTGCGGAAGAATACACCGTTTGTCTTTTGACAAGGACATTTTTTTTTTTTTCACATTTCTTTCTTTCTTTCTTTTATGGACATTGCCTTCGTGCAATGTGCTGTATAGCGCGGTATTACTATGGGCATGATGTTATATGCAGAAGAACCACGGAAAGTACACCACGAAAAAAGAAAATTAAGATAAAAAAACAAGGAATACGCGAGGTGCTGTTAACTATACTGGCATAAATTATAGCTGTGCAGACGATGGTAATTAGTGAGTTCCGTGGAAGTTGTGTGGTGCTAATTTTCGTCGGCGGTTGGTGTAATTCGCTCCCTCATGTTCTTTCCGCATTTTGTTTTGTTTTTCGGATGCAGTGAAAAGTATTGGGTACATGTAGTGGCTAACGCTCCCTCTCTCTACTCTTTCGGGATGGGCCAGGTCGCCCTACTCTGTCTTGTGTGCGATCTCTTGATTTAATGTTAATATTATTATACCTCTGTAAATTGTAAGTGGTAGCTACAAACTTGAGACGGATAGTGCGTCTTTTTAGCCTGTCTGGATATACTTTGTCCGTGACGTAAAAAGGCGATGACTTTGACGGTCTGGCTACATTGTTATTTTCCCTTGAGTTTTCGTGGGGAAATGTAGTGCACTTAGTGGCCAACCGTCAAACAGAATGATATTTTCCATTGCTTAGATTTGCTGAAAACCTAAGCACTGGAATATATCATTCTGTTTGACGGTTGGCGCTGAAAGCACTACTTTCTCCCACGCAAACCCAAGGGGAAATAACAGTGTAGTGAACTTCGATCTCGTTCATGCCGTCCGTGACGGGACAGAAAGTCGTTTCAAAAAGTATTTTTTCTTTTGTCGCTAGTTTTATGTGCTATGATAATTTCTTTTTTCTCTCTCTCTCTCTCTCTCGAAATGTATCCGGGCGTGTCACCTTGGAATTGAACCTGAGCGCGCACATTTGTGGCCCGAGGAAGAAGTTTTTAGCGGCGGACGAACGGGAATGGCCTGTCTGAATGTTAGAATCGCTGAAACGTTTGATTAAGAAAAGTGTCGGGTTGGAAGAGTTACTTTGAGCATAATGCACTATACTTTCGGAGTGCCTCCTCTTCTTCCTTGGGGCTGCTTTGAGCTACTTTGATCCACCTGGTTGATTTGCGAGTTTGAGCGCTGATTGTGACTTGAGCCTTAGGTTGAAGAGGAAGAAGACGTGTCGCCTTTCATGTCGTTTCCTTTGAAACTTTCTTAGGTAAGCGTAAAAAGGCGCCGAGCAATCTGCGATGCGTGTGATGTAAGGGGTGCCGTAAGCATTGGGTGTGAAGTAAGGGTGGGCTATATAACGTCCGCCCTGTTGTTTACCAGTACAGATTAGGCGATACCAGATGAATGCAGGCGAGCTGATGGATAAACGTCATACAAAAAAAAAAAGAAAAAAAAAGGAAGAAGGAAAGAAGAAGAAGACTGAGTTTGAGCAGCAATACCAAACGACACTGAGGGAGTCAGATTCGACACTGTGTCTCTTTGCGTCGTCTTGTCTTATTGCCCAAATCGAGCTTCCTTTATTTATTTTTTCCTATGAATAGATACACCAGTTGATACATTTAGAGTGTGTTAGGGCCAACGCATTGGCTGCACAAACCACCAGTGGTTGTATAGCTTCTGTGCTACTTCTGAAACGATATGGGACCAAATCTTCTGCATATTCGCCCACTTTGCGGATTGCATGCTGTCTATATGAGGCAGGAGACTTTACGGTTTTTGAAGTGGCGAAAACGTCGTCTTGGGGTAGGAGGGTAACTCGCACATATATTGCAACTCAAGCAAAGGTAAAATGTTAAAGGTGAAGTCAAACCTGTCTCAATGAACTTTTTTTTTTTGTTTTTCATTCGTCTAAATAATATTAAAGTTCGTGATCTTGTACCAAAAGGGTGATATTGTGAACGCGTTTTTTTTTTTTTTTTTT
>JARGYV010103979.1:0-22626 GCA_029532675.1 Ornithodoros moubata | reverse complement strand
TAAGTCGCCTAATAAACTTTCTGGACGAATTAGGTGCAGTATCGCCGTTGTTCATTAGCTGCTGCCTTAATAGCTCTGGAGTAGCCAGTCCCAACTATGTAGGAACTACCATCTCTGTATTATTTTTTACACACGCCACAGCAGCCGTTGTGTAATCAACGATATGACCGCCGTTACAGTAATTTCCAGTGCAGTGCGTGAGGCTTGACTGTCAGCTGTGCCTCAGCAGTCTGCAGGATTCAACGTGGCCGCTGAACGTGCCGACCACACAATACTTTTCTTACTGCGCATTAAAAACTAAGTACGCATGCAAGGAAAAAAAAAGGAAATAAATAAAGAAAAAGATTTAGACAAAAGGAAACAGTATAAAAAAAAGGAAAGAAAGAATAAAACGTGTTTGGCTTGTAGGGGAGCAAATCGTTCCGCCTGATTGCCGTGGTTTGCGATCGGAAGGCGTCGGTTTCTCAGCCGCTTTGTTGGTCGATGTGTATTGAGCCCCCTCTCGGCAACACTAAGTGATACTTCCTTCCCCCTTTGCCGATAGACACGAGTATTCCAGTAACAACCGCGGCGGCCTGCGTTCCACCCAGGGAGTTCCATACGGGCTGCTCACATGGAGCGGCGCGCCTTCTGTTTCTTCTTTCACCTCAGTGCCTGGAGCGCGGTGCCGCTGAAGAGGACACGCTCTGCCATACGCCCTGACAAGATTACTTGCGTTTCCACGTAATATATGCACGCAGTTTATAAAAGTTTGTAGGAAATGTGCACAAGAATTGCTAGTACATCGAAAACAAGCCACAAAAATACTTATCAGCTTACGCAAGCTCCTTATTTTCGACGAGATTCTTTATTAAATCCTCTAGGGACACCTTTTCATGCCGCGAGTAGACGGTTCTCCTCCAAACTCAAGCATTTTCTTTCCTATTTTTTTACGCATGTGATTTGGTCCTTTTGCTTTGTAGCCTCAGTAGAAACATCGACGTCCTCGAACATATACGTTAACACAGCTGTTGCCAGTTCAGGTTTCGTCCTGGGCGGCGTAAAACGCGTAGTCTCTTGCGCACGACTGCCGCTCCGTTAGGGACTGAACTCCACACAGCAGCCATCCTTTTCTTTCCCGCCGCCCTTTCGCTGGCACACAAAGCCAGTTGTGGTTCTACGCTGTCCCTTTTTTTTTCCCCCTTCCTCTTCTTCTTCGCCTGTAATTCTGCTTAGGTTTTCTATTTTTCTGCTGGCATTCCCGTTCAGACCTTGTCCTTCCCCCAACCCGCAGGGCTGTGTGATATCTGTGCATGTTTTGCTTGTTATGTATTTACGTATACGCGGTTTGCCGCCTGTTTTCATTCGGTGAGACCCATTTGATAGGGGCTGTTTGCGTTTCCCTCCAGTTGTGGCCGATTTTGGGGTGATTTTTAGAGCACGTAACCTTCCACTTGACTATCGAAGCTGTGCATTCCGGAGTCTGGGGTTGCTTATTTGCGCCCTGTGGCCTTAAGCCTGTGCTTTCTAGATCTGATATTGCTGTATGAATTAGTGCCCTTTTTTGCCAATGGCTTGATTTAGGAAATGTTTGTCGTTTCCTTGGTCGTATTTGGTACTCTACATTCTGCCTTTTCTCTTTGCTTCTCTATTATATGAAACATGTGCCCATTGCTGCATCCCGTACTGCGCGTTATATCAGGTTGGAATGAAATGGTCAAGAGTTTGTTTCATTTTAGCATAAAAAAAGGTCGGTCGGAAATATCAACGGTTAGAAGACTCAATGGTCTGCGAATTCTTGCACAATACAAACAGTTCTTGACACTTCAGCAACATCTGGCGTTTCAGTAGCTGTGGAGTTGACAACAGTGTGGGCAACGTCTGAATTTTCGCAAACGAAGATGAAACCGATAGTCCCGATTACAATTAAGAGGACGAAAGGAACGAAGTGAAATGGGTACACGTGTTTGGTCTTTATTTGTCCAAGCTTGTACCGCGCCTGGGCCAGATGTACAGACCCGGGTCGGGTTCGTCGCAAGCATGCGGTCACTGGGCCGGTCGAGGTCGGGAGAACTTTGGGTACTTCGGACCCTGAAGCATGACCCGTGCGGTACTCTACTATCATCTGCGTATTATTTTTTACACAAGCGCCAGGAACACTGATGCCGCAACACCCTTGCAGCAGTGCTGTTAGTTCCCAATTACCCTGCATGTTGTCCGTACCGTAGTAGCTGCCTTATGCATAAACATACTCCAAAACATTGTATATCGCGCGAAGATATCGCGTGGGCGCGCTTTCTAATCACGCTGCCGTCCGTCTGCATTCTACGTCTTCCTCATCTTCCTAGGCGCGCAACACTGTCAATTGCGTGCTTCGCAAATTATTATGGGCGTCCGGGGCCGACTTCACCGGCGACAAATCTAGGCATGCCTTCGATCGGAAGGAGAAAACCCAGAAAAACTCCGTACAGCTCAGTCAGTAATAGAATTCGAACCTACTACCTCTTAGTCTTGACAAGGGGTACCACGACACATTCGTAATTTCTGGTTGTGTAATGGCGTGCCGAAAAAGGCATAATAATAAAGAAACGGGGCGCTTACAGAGCTTCTATGAGTTCCAAAGAATCAGCTTGACCTTAAAATAAATAAAATACCTGATAGAAGTGCTTGACTAATGCTTTTCTGGGCAAGAAATAAAATAAACAAATAAAAATGTAAACAAAAAGAAGTGAATACAATAAAATACACGAAAATAATAAAATAAAATAATCGGAAGCAAATAAATAAAATAAAATACACGAAATTAAATAAATGACGATAGTGATAGTGATAAACAAACAGAAGAAAAACAAAACTGGCTTTGTCCTTTGACTTCTGGAAGAAATGTCTTCCAGCGAGCAAAAACTCGGGATGACGTGACGTCCCCGTCATTCCCTGCGAGGACACTTCGGGGACAAGGCGCCAAATTTGGACAAAGTATGGGTGATAATAGAAACTATGGTGGTAGTCGTAACGGCGTGAGGGAGAATAGCATAGCTCTCGTAAAGAGGCTCGTAAGTAGCAGCCGTGTGACGGCCGCTGCCTGTCATTCACCGACGGCGCATTGAAGAGCGTCTGACGAGCGCGTTCCTAGATGGCGCTGGATGCACGGCGGCTCTGCCATCCACGGCGTCACGCTGAGCCACTTTTGACGAGTCATTTTCTTTCTCCCTACCTTTGTCGCCTGTAATGGTGACGGATTCGAGGCTCGCCAGATGTCACCGTGTTGGGCGGCTTGGTTGTAAATCTCCTCTCCCGTGGCGTTGTTTCTCTCAATTTTCTTTTTACTGTTTCATACAGACTCTCTTTTTGCTCTCTGTCTGTTTCCTTTTGTTTTGCTTCGTTGCTGCGTGAAAGTTTGTGCGCCGCTGCGGCTCTGTCGTTTAGGAATAAAGAGAAATATTTCCGTTCCTCGAAATAGCTGTTTCGAGAGGTTCACCGCGTGTTGAAGAGGAGAGGACCCGCGATGTTGTGCCACTGTTTTCCTTTCGGTGCATGCGTTTGCGTGTTTGTCAACGTTTCCTCCGTGGAAGCGAGTTGACTCTTGAGTGATTTAAGCGGCGAGGGCTTCGCCTGCTGTAGGGATTGAGCTACGCCATTTTGGCGTGAAAAGGTGACACGATCGAGATTGACGTCCTTCTTTTTTGCTGGAGGTGGGCCGTTGTTCGCGTAGGATTGCTTGTCCGTGCGATGAGAGAGTTGTGAGGGTTATTTTTGTGCTCCTGGGGGCCTCCTGTTCTTCGGATGAAAAAAAATTAAAAAAACGCGGGCGTTTCTGGGCGTTCGGGCTAGATTTATGCTGGTGGTGCCGACATGTGTACGAGCGGAGAAACGTTTCGACTGTTTGTAGAAATTTTTATGTGGGAGTGGGCGATGTTTCGTTTGTGTGTGTCCTTGAAGGAGGAAGTATCGAAGTGCGGACGTACGCACAGGCCATGCAACTTCGGCTTCGTGGTGCAAGGCCCGTTTTAAGGGCACAAAGGACAGATGAATTAACGAACAAGAATTGTATAGAAAGAATCGATTGGAATTGAAATCACGTCAAATTGTAGGGTGCGCGTAGTTTCTTGGTAGAAGAAAAAGAGAAAAACAGAAAGAATAACAACAATAATTATAGAAACGTATCTTAGCATCATTGCGCATCGCTAACAGTGCTGTCCGGGTCTACATGTTTTCCGCCACTATTTCCTTACATTATCGTAACTTAGGGCTACCTTCGCAGTTCGGTATGTGCCGTTTGTCAGGCACACGCAATACACGCAGGAAATGGTAAAGAAAAGAAAGAGGGAATGTAACACTGTCGGTTTATTTTGTAGAGCTGTACGGTTCACGTGCGGCCTGTCAAATTGTTTAAATACCCCGTGCGTTTCGCCGCCTCTCCTAACGGGTCATATTTTTGGCTGCCGGCCAAAAATAAAATATTAAGGGAGCGAATCGTACCTCGTCTCTCCCTGAACATTACGTTAAAACGCGCCAAGTCATTCCGACCCGGAGCATTCCGAACATCAGCATACAGGTATTGACGCCGCCCGTTTCCTCTCCCAAAACTACTTCGGCTCTCAGACAATTCTTCACATGAGACCAGCATGCTTCTGCCGCTCATCGTCTTCCTAACAGCCATAGAGCTGTCTTTGCGCCATTAAACGCACTAATCAACAACAACAACAGCCATAGTCCCTCATTCACATCACCCTTTCAGCAGTGGGGTGATCCTACGACAGCGAAACACCCCAGTCCATAGTCATCATGCATCGCATGTTGTTGTCAAGGTGTGCGGCTACTGCCAACAGCCCCAACAACCACCTTCACCGCATCTTTGCATGTTTTGTGGCAAAGCTCGGCTTTTAGAGCGTAGGAGCTTCCTTCAGGGTCAAGGATGCGCACGTTGTTGCCTCGCTTACTGTTTTCCCGTGCCCCATGATCTTTTGCGCAGGCGTACCTAAATCATATACTCACGTAAGCGAACGCGTGTCGTGACGGCGGCGTTGACAACGGTCATGATTTGAATTCAAAAGAATTCAACTGCAGTATGAATACGCAGTTAGTACGCTTGTGGCATTTTTGACGGACGCAGACAGATGAGCATTGATACGAACTTATGATATTGCGAGCTTAGAAGGGTTTTTGACTCTTGGATTTTTTTTCTTCTGTTTTCACGCCACAATTATGGTTAAGGATGTCGAGAACTGGCTGTGGTTCGAAACGCTTTGACGCATCTGTGCATGTGCGACCAGCGCGTTTTCTAACAGCCTACGGTGCTTCTCCACCGGAAATTGCTTATCTGCTCGCAAGATTTTGCCATTTATATGCATATTATTAGAAGTACCGCAAAATTGTTTCCACGAAATACAATCTTATTAGTGCGTGAAAAGTATCTCGTCATCTGTGTGTTTTGTACTCTTCAGAAGTGACTAAGAGCCTTCCCACATTTATCAGTTATCATTTGCCTGTTTAATTTATTTATGAAGTATGGAAGGGAAATTCGGCAACAACGCGCGACGGGCTGTTTTCCATGCACGTACATGAACATACACTACAACACCTGTTGAGACGGATATAAAGGCAGGGCCAGTTCGCGTGAAATTCGGGTACTCTTCTTGCTCCAACTTTGAAATGGCTGTAACAGTGCTCCGTCATCACGGCTTAGGCTTTCAGGACGGGCAAGATATACTTTATGCTTGCACTTCCAACCACAGCAAACACCCAGCTATTTCATACACTTACGTATGTTGGTCTCTGATGGCAACAGCCATTTTAAATGGTTCTCAGATGTGCAGATACGGTTCAATCAAGTGTAGTGTTTTTTATTTATCTGTGGCAGTGATATAGGTGGTGAGGTAATCCAAAGGTTATCACATGTATGCATTTACCAGACTAGCAGACACAGCTGGAACCCCGGCAATCGTGACATATGGTTGAGGCAGATTCACTTCTACAGAAACAATGGGAAAGTGATTCGCACACTATGCACGAACTAAACAGCCTACCTGTATAAACGGGCTATGTTGTGTCTCCACCGATTCATTTAGACCTGACAGGTTCATTTAGGACATATTAAACGTTGTTGAATAAATATTGCGGGCGAAGCTGCTGTGAACTGTCACTGCCTCACTCAACAAAAAATCAGATTCTTAAAGAAGCTACGCTGCTGTCGAAGCAGAGCGCGTTAGGAGCCAAATCTTGACTTTCAGACGTTACGCATATGATATATTCAATGTATGAGCCATCTCCCGGCAATGTCTCTTGTTGCAAAACCTGGCTGAGAATCATAACGGCAGTCTGCGTCGTCCACTAGAGATGGATTAGGCAGTTGATATAGCGTTTTAGGGAAGTCGAGCGAAAGAAATAATAATAAAAAAGAGAGCATGAAAAGTAGAAATGGTAGAGCGTTGGTAGAACTGTTTTTATCCGTGATTCTGTTATCGGCTTCCCAATCCGTCATAGTGCGGACCGACGCGTTGGCGGCAGTTAATCTAACGACAACTGCATTTCATGACAGACTGCCATGCACTGAAAGAGTGTGGACTCTAGAAGACAAGCCTTATCAAGACGTTATCAGTGGAGCCTTGTTGGGAAAACCGTACTTGGCATTGAGAAATGTATATGCAAGCTTTTTTCCCCTTGCTTTAGTTTGCCTTCTTTCTGCTTGGGCATGTTGTGGAGGCGTACAGGATGTCATGTTTCTTCTTAGCAAGAGACACACGGTGAGGTACACGGAATGAAATTCGGGGGCGGGTCTCATTGAATTAGATGTGGACACTTTGCCATGCCGACGGGGAGGCAATTTTGTTTTGTTGGTTTTGTTTCTTTTTTCTTTCTTTTGCCAACCAGATTATGGAACGATGTCGCTCTGTATTTTGTTTTGTGTGTATGTGTAGATTTTTTAGTTGTCTTCGTCCTCAGTAAGAATGTTTTGCTAAGCGCTCACAATTCGCTCTGAAGATGAATGAAGGGAAGATTCATCGGATTATTTGGTGAGTGTTGTGTTCACCTGGCCGCTCTGTACAGCAGTCGTATTCGGTATTTAAGCTTTTAAATAAGTTCCTAGCGAAACAGGAGTGATGTCAGTGATTCAGTGCCAGTCAGTCGCTCAGACGATTTCATGCACTCTGAAAACAGAACTTCACCGAACAACACGTTGAGAACCAATCACGTTACAGAGTGATATCCTTCATCGCTCTGAATGGTAAAAAAAAAAAAAAAAAAAAAAACTGTAGGCGTACGCCATTTTATGCCGTTGTGCACTTGCGAATGGTGATTGGCTGGTATTTTGTGGTGATGCTCTGTTTTTAGAGGTGCTACACTTTAAAAACGGAACCTCACCGCATAACACGGCGTAAACCAATCTCCAGTCCGAATGATATCATTCGCGCGAGGGATTCGACAAAAACGGCTGGCGTACGCCTTTTTGTGTCACTTGTGCTGTTATGATAAGTGACACAAAAAGATGTACGCCCACTGTTTTTGACGAATCCCCCGCGTAAACGATATCATTCAGACTGGGGATTGGTTTACGCCGCCTTATGCGGTGAAGTTCTCTTTTTAGAGTGCAGGTACGCACTGTTAAAACGGAACTTCACCACATAGCATAGCAGTGCATAGGTGTTACAGAAATGGCGTACGCCCACTGTTTTTCACTAGTCAGGTCATTGAGCGATATCATTCAGAATGGCTATTGGTCATCGCCGTGCTATGCTGTGAAGCTCTGTTTTAAGAGTACGCATGCCCTTTTTTTCTTTCTTTTGTGCTTGGACACGTGATGAGTGATGCGCACATCTGTCGACCTCTTACTTTATGTTCGACGGACTTAGCTGTGTAACCGGTCTTACCAACTGAGAATGGTAGGAGTCAAGAGCAGGCAACTGGGAGATAGAAAGCTGGTAGTGTAATGAAATTAAAAACACTGTTGTTTTTTGCTTCTTTCTTTTTTGTAGTACACGTTTATTCAGAAAGTAACTGTTGTGTCGGTAACATAGCCAGCCGTTCGTGAATTTCTCTCTGGACACATCATTCAGTTGTCGGACGACGTTATTTCTGAAACCAGCTTGGCGCTAGCGGGAAGAATAATTGGCGTGACATCTGTCAGGCGACACATGTGTCGTAATTGAGTTGTTTTTAATTTGCATAATTTGAATGGAAATGAGCGAATCTGCTCTGTCGCATGACCGCTGAACTGAGACCAGGCGTGCCCAGATGTGGAGTGACGCGCCGGTGATTAATGTGCTGGCCATGATAAGGCCACGCTGGATAGGACTCCACAAACGGCGTCTGTATATTATGCGAAACTCGCTCCACTATAACGATGCGGTTGAAGTCCATGCATGTTAGCTGCGTCGAGGGAAATGCCGTATGAACCGCTCTGTTCAGATGTGGCAACGTATGGATGACACTGGCATACCTTAAGCCGCACTGTCGTCGAATCGGCGAATAACAAACGGTGCAATGGCCGTAATAATATCATGCAAGTGTGCTGACGGTGTGAGGTGATAGTGTTTTCGCGAGCTTGGCGGAAGTTGCTCGGAAGCGTTATTCTTGTATCTGACTTTTGAAAGTTTTCACTCTGAAAGAAAACGTTCCAGAAGCTTTCAAAAAGCAGCAATTTTGAGAGAGAGAGAGAGAGGAAAAAACGAGAAAAAAACGAAAAACAAAGAACATGAGGAGGTGTTAAGTTCTCATCATTTCACTCCATGCGTATACTGCACTTGGTTTGGTGTTAACAGAAAAAAAAAGAAAGAAAAAACGGAGAGAGTGACCCCTTCTCTGGGGAACCTGCAACTCAAATGCTCTTATGTGCCGCACTATACACAACACAGCACCGTGAAAATGAAGGAGCATTATGTCCAAACACTGTCAATAAAACTCACAGAATAGCTGAGGTCTGCCTTAATGTCCTCACTCACAATGTTTCACTTGGTGCACTCAATGTTCGCTGCGTTCAATTACATCGCGGCTAGAAGACTTGGTTTGCCGCGCCGCCAGCTAAATTCTGCGTCAAATCGCGTGACAATAGGCGTACGATAAACCAATAAAAACAAAGGCTTGCTATTCGGTTCAAATACAGATAACCTCAAATAGACAAAGACAGAAGACACCCTCGTCATCCGCTCGTTGAAGAGTGGAAACGAGGGGGGAGGGAGGCGGCCGTGTGGTGATTACCAGCACTGGACCTCTGAGTGTCGACCGCCAAGAAGGCCCAGAGATCCGTCCCAGGCTGTCATATTTCTGTCACAGTCCGGACGAGCCGTAAATTCGCGCTGGCCGGGTTTACGCACAGCCCCCCGCCCTGCGTAGATGAATCGGCCATCATGATAGCTAGCGTTCGTGAGCACGCATCAGTGTCTTTCAGTGCCGCAAGATGTATGGATACGACTTCTAGAGTGGCTGATGTATGGATCCTGTCGGATTAGTGTCGTACAAGATAAGTGCTTCAGCGAAGTGAATAGAAATTCGTATGTATGGGTGACGCCGTGGGATCAGCTCACATACAGGGACTACATATATTGCATGCTCACAAACATTCCTATCCGAGAAAAAAAAAAAGAAAGGACATCATGATAATCGATGACCCGAGACAACTGTGAGTTCGGTACGAAAGTGGTGTGGATGTGTGTACTATGTTTAAGCCTGCACAGGACTCCCGCTCATGTGCGCGATACCCTTGAAATATTCAGAGGGATTTTTACAGTGGCTAGGGGAACTGCAGGAAACCTGCTGGAGAACGATGCCGATATATCAGGAGCTTTGGGGTGTGAGGTCCTTCGGACATATCCATGACCTTCGACAGTGGTGCGTTGTCACAGTGGTATTGCGGCAAGTCCTACGGGGTTCTGCACGTTCCAATTAAGTCGAGTTTGTAATGCACTTTATCGCGCTCTGTACATTGCATGTAAGCAGTTCGTGTCAATGTGATGTGATTCCTTCTATGACAGCCTACTATCCACATATTTTGCGAAGTACGAGAGGTTACTGCGCCATCTCGTGACGATAACGTGAATCACACTACCGGGCTGACGCTCTAAAACTGATGCGCACCAATTGTGAAAAATGCCGTGGAAGTACAAATATTTGATCCTTACACTTGTCTTTGATAATTATAAAGACTGTGCTTTTACATTAGCCTTAGTGCGAGTATTTCGCCTGAAAATTCAGAGGGAGTATAGTGCTCTCAACAACTGAAGTCTTCGACGTAAGAGCGTTCTGTCAATAGAACGCCGACAGAACCCTTCGGGACATTGCTTAAATGCCTATTATCAACCGACATCAACAGTATTTGGGGATCGTATTTTCCTGATCGCATGAACGTCGTTTCAAGGAGAAAGGTTTCTCAAACATTGACATCTTTGGGTCTTCATCCAGGTTGCTGCGGCGCTATTACCTTTGATCTTCCATAGATGTCACAGCGATTTTTGGCTTTAGAAGAAGGTTTGATAAGAACGTTATGCCAATTACATGCGCTTATCTGGACAATTCATCAATTATCAATTATATAGAAAACTGTTGATATTCTATTATCCACTGTCGAACCCTCTGCGCTTTAAAAACAGAACTGCACCACATGACGTGATGAGACGGAGTCATCACGTTCCCGACGTTCATCCACTGATTCGCGAAAAAAAAAAAAAAAAAAAAAGAAAAGAGGTGCACGTGACTTTAGGCTTCTATCGTAAACATCCCAATAAGCCCACCGTTTGTGACGTGCCTGCGTGAACCCTGATCTTGTATGCTAATTGTTGTTCGCAAGGAGCGTAGTGTCGTTTCATCATTCGTTGCTACCATTGCTTTGCACGCAGCAGCACAAATCCCATTTCTGTAATAAATGCTAATGTAAAATTGATAACATAATGATAAACTCCACCATGCAATGCTGCTATTGCTTCGCACAAAACTATTTGTTGCTGGTACGAAAGTATCCGTCGCGAGCGACTGACACAGTGCGCTGCAGATGTGCTCCTAGACCTGGCCATGCAGCTACAGCCTCAAAGTCATGCTTTGTAGAATTCTCGCCTGGTGTGTTTGTGTGCCTTTTCTCAGCCAGATCAACGTACGCGCCATCTGCGTGCCATTCGTGGGTGGGCAGCGATAACTTCTCCCGTCTTCCGTTTTTGTGTATTTCGTCTTGGGGGAAGCCGACTGAGTGACTGCTGTCTCGTGTCCGTGAGTCTAGACGCCAGTGTCGTGCCTTCCGTTAGCTGTCAGCTGTCGTGTAAGTTGTGTAACTAGCACTCATTGTGTTGTCAGGTTGTGATCTGGACCGCGTATGGCTTCGCATGGACAGTGGTTACGTTTGGCATTGTTTGAGGATAAAGGCAAGTTTAGTAGGAGCGAGACATTTCTTTCCAGTCCTCTCGGTGTTTATTTATGTGTTGTCATCTCGACGCACTCTGTTTCATTCGTTGCACTGTGTTGCATTTTTGTTTGTCTGCGACATCAGTAAGATACAGTCAGGCGCAAAAGGTAGTGGAAGGAAATGTAGGTCAGTAAACAGTTCAGACAGTTGTCTCGCACGCCATGAACAGGTTACCAAGCATTTCCCTTAGTTCAGTGACCTCTTCTGGGGCACGAACCAATTAGAATGAACTAACAGGGACTCATTTTTGGCAGCGGAAGGCAATGCATCAGTATGCTTCTGGCGCTCACGTCCTAGCTCAACCGCGACTGTAACGAACATCCTCTGGGCACGAAGCTTGTCCATCGGCTGTTTCCCGGGACGAGGCTGGCAGTTTGTCTCTGAAGCTTTTTTCGGTTCGGGAAAAAACTGCGATATATCTTCATTGGCCCGAAAACCATCGCCGGTTCTTCGTCCTCTGTTCGCGCATAAATCTGTCACCCGGCAACTTCAAAAAGGGAAGCGCCACCGCAGACAGAAGCGCCGCCACACGGGGCCGAAGTCCGGAGTCAGTGGTCGTCGTCGTCTGCTTTAAAAAGATGCTAAAGCGGCGCTGGCAGGGGGCGCTGTGTGAACTATACTTTTGCGCCAATGAGCGGTTCTGTATAGTGCGGTGTCTTATCGCGTGTGACGGGGCAATGTGTTCTTGCGGCCTTTTGCGGAAAAGTAGTGCTTTTTTGTTTACTTATATTTTCTTGTTTGCTACCAATCAGGCTTCGTGCTGTAGTCATTTGTCGCTCCGTGACGGCCAGGTATAAATCGAAAGAAGTAGGCGTGTGTTACTGTCACCCACGATCACTTTCTTCATATTTACAAAATTTGAAGTTAGGCTGAGCTCTTTTTTTATCACTAGAAACCTCAATTATGGTGGATAGGATGCTACATGAAAACATAAGGCAGATATTTTGTATGTCCTCACGTAAAGTGGGTATCGTTATCAGTTTTGTTATAGTGTGACTTCCTCAGCAACTGGTTTTACGCCAAGCAAGAAGGATAGCACACCTTTCCCTGTGCTTCTCCCATCAACTCCTCTCTCTCACTCCTTTCCCCCTCCTTGGTGCGACGAGCCGCCATCTCTGAGCAAGCTGTCAAAACTCGTTATCCGTAGCATATAAATAAATAAATAAATAAATATGACAACTTCAGACAGTTCCAAGTAGTTACTCATCGAAAGTCGAGATACTCATCGAGTTTACTGTTGACTTATAATCGCACCTGTAACCACGAATAATCATTATTGCAGCTTTCACATATATCAATAATCACGATTTGCAGTCCGGACTGCTGACTGTCATTGTGGTTCTCGTCACGTGACTTAAAGATGGGGAATGTGTATTACCAAGAGAAGATTCCTGTTATTCCCTGAGCTGCGATCATGAGGAAATGAAGACATTTCTGCTCCGAGCAATTTATCACGGAGTAAAACAACCGGAAGGAGCCAAATTGTGTCTCTCCGTCGCAAACCTGGCGCAGGGAACGCATCGTTTCGTATTTTATAGCGGCATTTATGAGACCCCGCAATGACGCCTGAAGCTATGCGCCTTACGTTATTTCGGAGGGCAACAAGGTATCCATTTATACGTAGCAGTCCAAATCACAGTTTCACCGTGGCCTCTTTTGCATTCCCGAAATGGGCCGAATAGCGAAATCGCAGAACAATTCGACTCCATTCACTCGACGATCTGCACATGCCGAAAAGTTATCCGATCCTGTTCGTTCCAACAAATACGTCGGCGTTCCATTCCATTTCAATCGCAAACTTCCTCCTGCCCGCCAAACGAACAGCGGTCCCGCCAGCGCTCTGCGAAACCGTATCAAAAGCAGACGATACTGTGATCGACGCGCTTCGTCTGCTACAGGTCCTGCGTTTTCTCACCGTCTGCACATTTTTTTTTCTATACACACACATAGATATATATGTTTGCCCTTATTGCTTTCCCTCCACTTGTGATGTAATGATGATCTGCGTCTGTTTCCCGACTTGGATGCGTTTATTTCGTTTCTCACGAACAAAAAGAAATAAAGGAACGAAAAGAGAAAGAGTAATATTAAGACTGATCTTGCTACTTGGTACACAGTCCACTTTCTGTAATGTGTTGGCCTGGCAACAAAAAAGGTGACTGCAGAAACCGCGTTCGAAGCGAAGGACCCGGCCTTTTTTCGAGTGGCTGGTCTGAGTAGATTTGGGGCTCATTACTTTGGTGCGGCGTGCTCCAATGGTTGCCGTAACTTATTGGCAGCGTTTGCAGAATTGAGTCCACGTTACTTCGACGAGAAGCAAGTGAAGAAACACATACCGTAATGCGAGCTCAGGTGCTTATGTTCGTTATCTTTCGATGCGTCAGTGTGTTTACGATATTGCGGAAAAGTAATTAATGATGATGCGCTTTAGTCGGTGGTGCACTTTCTTGCGCAGTTTACGTGTAAAGCAGTATAATATTTCGATAGTGTTTACGAGATTTGCTTCGGTATATACGCTGTGTCATTTCCAGCCGTAGTCGGGAACTCGTGGCTGATCCATAAGTTCTACGAAGCTTTAACCTGTGAAGTTTTGTAATCAGTTTATCGCACGTTGTGCTTTCTGAAGCATCAATGGGCTCTAAAATTGGAGCAGTTCGGACGTAGTAGGTTTCTTAGATAAAGGTGCAAGCGCGAAAAGGTGAGCGTGGTGACCAGTCACTAGTTACCTGCTGTTGTCATCCAAGCTGATTTTCCTCCCGTTTGAAACGCCACAGACACCACTTTTCGTCTACTCTAAAAACGGAACTTCACCGCATAACGCGGCGTAAACCAGTCCTCAGTCAGAATGATATCGTTCGCGCGAGGATTCGTCAAAAAAGGTGTGCGTACGCCTTTTTGTGTCACATATGCAGTGATAACAAGTAACACAAAAAGGCGTACGCCCACCGTTTATGACAAATTCCCCGCGCGAACGATATCATTCTGACTGGGAATTGGTTTACGCAGCGTTATGTGGTGTAGTTTTGTTTTTGGAGTGCACCCAGCGACGCAGATAATACCAAGTTATCTCGTTTCCCTTGCTGCTTGCAACCGCTTTCTTTGCAGTGAAGACGTTCGAGCCGCGTGCGCTTTTTTCATTTGTCAGGCGTAACCCTCAATCTTTGGTTCCTTTCGAAAAGAAAAGAACGGCGCTGAAATCCCATTCTTTTATTTCCAGAAAACGCGTAGATGAAGCGGGAATCAGATAAAACGCCGAGGTTTCCGAATACAGCGCGTTTCGTGTATAAACACCCACGCGAACGACGCTCTCTCCTGACTTTCTTTCTCGCCTGGCGTTTTCTTTGTGCGTCGTCTCCCTTTCTCCTCAATTTTTCTACGGAAATATCGGAAAAAGTAAAGCCCGCAACAATGCCTCGCAACGTGGCGTTTGATAAACGTGCATATATATGTATGTGTGTGTGAAATACGTCGCCAAGTCCCGGGCTCGCACGCGGGAAAGAGACAGGTCTTTCTGTATCGTGTTAGACTCAAGAAAACTGCGTTTTCCAAAGACACGAAGACGAAAAGCGGGCAATAAAAAGAGCTATTGTGGAAAGGGGTGCGCTTTAAATAAAATTAAGGCTGTGAAAAAAAAGAAAAATGTACCCGGCCGAGAGAGAGGGAGAAGAAGATAAATACGAAAATGCGGGACAAAGATTGGTAAGACGGAAATTCACGATAGGAAACACGGGAGGCGGAATTTAAGTAAAAGACTCACACGGTATCTGACGCCCCCAGGGGAGTGAAGCGCTGCTCTATTTACAAGAACGGAGCGGAGTTCCACTCGTGTCTCAGCTTCGGGGCAAGCTTCGTTGGGGACACACTGTCTGTTGAGATGGCATCTTATTGTGGTTCTTTGTGTTTGTAGATAGAAAAAAAAAAGTTGTATGAAATCATACGCAGAAAAAAGAAAAAAAAGTTCTTGAAATTTCTCACTGTTAGGTGGATAAGGAAGTGTTGTCACTAGTGAAACGGGTCGGTTTTTGCCACCTCAACTATCTTGGACGCTAAATCCTACCAGATTCGCTACAATTAACGTTGCGCTTAACTTTCGTTCATGGGCGTCTTCTTTGGATATCGGCATCAAAAGCTACGCCGCCGGGCCGGTTTTTGTCCAGAATGAAAACGTGTGCAGCCGTGCGGTCGCAGCAGCGACATGGAGCAGCTCTGTTGGAGAGATTCCGCGCAGCTCATCGAGTGTTCGCCGCTGAAAGGGGAAAAGGAGACCGATCTAGGCATTGAGGCAAAGGTGAAGAAGGCTGCTGTGTGTTCATAGAAGGCGCATAACTGCGGCTCAGGAATCAATTTCTTCCGTTTTGCTCGACTCCTTGGGGGTGCTCGCAGCGACACTAGGTGTGAGAGGGAGAAATAAAAAGGTCTGAGTGACGAAAGCGCGATCACTGTTTTCCTTTACGATTGCCTGCTTTGCGGGAACAGGAGGAGGAAAATATCTGTCTATTGGAATCGCTGCTCCATTTGTTGAGTTCACACGGTAGTACGCGCTACATGCAAGCACTATTCACATGGCAACATGTTCGCATCACATACCATAATGACTAATGAGGCGCATGGCTGAAATCGCAACTGCACTTCTTAATTCCGCTTTAGTGGCTTTTAAATACGGGAAAAGTGCAGCCGGCGTAGTTAATTGCTGCTTATAACCTCACCAGAAGCCGAGGGTTGCGGGAAATTAGGGACGAAGTCGAGGTGCGCTGCAGCTTCGACCACGCGGTCCTTGGGTCAAGTGGAAGGGACATGGGTTTTTCGAGGAGCTGCTCTGGTGTGTATATACAGAAGGGGATTTGTCGACGGAAAGTTCCAGCACCATTTATTTTAGTCATTTAAATTCATGAATAAGCCTTTGCGAAAAGGGAAATTGTTAAAAGGGGAATCGTAAAAAAAAAAAAGAAAAATATAGGATAATATTGCGGCCCGAAGATAGGAGAGGAGCGGTGTTTAGCACTCAGCTGTTTAGCCGTTTGCCATGCATATCTCGTAATCTTTATGACTGTTACTGGCCCTGGACTTTAGTGCGAGTTTTTCTTTACGAAAGCGAAGAACAAATGACGAAGTAGCTAAGCAACGGCGCTCGCGACAGCGTCGTCCACTGCATGCGAGGACCGTCTCAGGCGTAATGGCGTAAACTCGTAATCACGAAGCCCTCTGTACCCTTCACAGAACAAAGAAGCCAGCGGGGAATGAGTGAGGCTTTCGGACTTTGATTTATAACATCCCATTATCCACGTTCGGGGAGTGATTCTCGAAACAAGGGTAGAGTCCTTCCTTAAACACATTACCTCGCTCATTTTCGTACGAGCTTTAATTCCGCGGCTCTTGTTATACGTTCTTTTCTGCCCGAAACCGACAGACGGAAAAGAAAGCAAAAGCATGTCTCGATTTTTTTTTTTTCTTACTGCTTTCCCTACCCCTGACGATTCGCTACCGCATGACACAAAAAGGAAGGGGGATAATGCTTTATGCGCGAAATTAATGAGGAACTCTTCTACCTTTTTAAAAATCTCTTTTTGAGCTTTGTTTAGTTCGTTTGGGGCGCGGAATGAGAGAGGGAAACAGTGCATGAATATTTTATGTCAGGAACAAATATGGCGCCGTTTATAATCGCCATCTTTGTACGCCGCGCCGCCTGTTTTCATTTGGCCGCGTGACTTTGAGCGGTCGGTGGGTGTATGACGTGAGGTGTGTTAATGAGGACCGTTGGCTGGAAGGTTACGAAGAGGCGCTCAAAGGATCGAAGCATGCGACTGCAGGCGAGATATCCATGAAACGAACTTTGGCAGTACAGTTTAGAAATAAAGCTGAACTATGTCATGCTGGGAAGCTCTGGTTTTAGAGTGTGTGCAACGTACTAGCTAAAGTTATGAGAGTAGTCGGAGGTGGGCTCCTTTCTTTAGTAGTTTAGTAGTGGAAAGCGCTTCGTTTAAGTGGACTATGGTCACACCTTGTCCTGCTAAATAATTGGAGAGCGTTCAATAAACGTTTCATCGAGAGCCTCCGTTTATTTGGAAACAGCGGCTCACGCAAGCCGGAACTCTTTCGCTGCACTCTTTTACGGAGCAAGTGCGTCTTCGATTCTTGCCGTCACAAACAATTCGGAACACTAATAGCACGCATCGCCAAGTACGAACATCTGAACTTGCTATTTCGGCGCAGATGCGAGCAGTGAGAAATAAAGACGCCCACGGTACTCAGTTCGGAGATTCGATCTCACCGACGACAGAGCAGGACGACGGAACAACGAAAAGCAGACGTCGGCTGTGTCGTCTGCTGGGGAGGCCTCGATTTCGTTGTACGTCTTTCCATTTAACTCTCCGTCTTCACGGGGGTCCTCCTTTTCCCATTCTCTTCTCTCTCTTTTCTTTTTGCTTTTCGGAGCGCTGCAGGAGCAGACGAATAGGTGTCGAGAGGTGACGGCAAAGAGTGAAGGGGAGGAGTTCGTTGTTTGCTTAAACGTAGTGGAATACAACAGATTATGAAGGGCGCAACCACAAATCCATCTTCGTGTATAGCGATCTGGAGCACTGCCGTCTCTTTCTTTCGCATCCACGACGGAGTACTTTCTTCCCCACCTTGTTTCAGTTTCGATTTTCCATCGCCTTGCCATCGTGCGCCGAAAATATTTCTCGGGCCGTTCCAACGATGTGGGGCTTTGTTGCTTTCTAACGCTCTTGGGTGTGTGCGTGGGGTTTCTATGTCCGCGTGATGTCGCCACTGTTTCATGGTTTCCGTTTCCATTCTCTTTTAAGTCCCTGAAGATGCATACTCTGTCACTTGGGTCACGAAGTTGGGGTTTTCGCTAAAACCCGAAAGTGAACCACTTTGTAAACGGGCATGACATCAACATCACGGAATGAAAGTCATGGATATGTGACATACAGGTTATAGACACAAAAACAGTTCGCTCACCAATATACTATAATACTAACAAGTATCTCTGATACGTAATCGTGAAGTCACTTCCACTGCTGTCCAGGTCTCCAGATTTTGTAGACCGTTCTGTCTATGGCTCGCTTTTCATGGGTATTCGCCGAGTGCCCTTGCGCGTTCACTGTCACAAGAGAATGTCGCGAATTTGCAGTACAACAAAAAACTACCTTCTTGTATTAATGAGCGTAACCGCGTACTACGGTTAGAAGCGTACGTGAAATTGCGAACTTACAGGGTGAGCGACTCTCGGCTGTCAGTCATGCTGCGTCCCATTTGGCATGGCAGCGTCTTCCGCGACCGTACTCTGCCCGGCTCATTAGACTGTATGGAACAAGCCCATATCCCTGCAGAGATTCTACCCTTGCTTCGTTTATGGTGATGCCGATGAAAGGTATAGCGGCATTTCCAGGCCGCGTTTTTGCGTGCTTAGGCCGCAGCCAAGAGGGCAGAAGCTTGGCAAGGTCGTTATTTTGGCGTAGCGAACCTTATTTGCATAGCGTGGGTCCGAGCACGGGGAAGATGTGCCATTTAGCGGTGATTTGCTGCTACTACTGAAGCGGCGCCATCAGTCAGCCTTTCTGTGCTCGCAGCAGATGGCAGTGACGGCTTTCCTGGCCACACATAGGCTGAATCTACGTTGCAGGAAATGCACATGAAGCGGTCGGAAGTCGATGGCGATAGTGATGCCTGTCCGTTGATAAAATTGGTAATCTGAGCTGGAGCAGGGTTTGTTTCGCGGGTGGCATTTGCGGTCCCATTTTGCGTATACACACAAGTAAAAAGAAAAAAAGACAAACACGAGAAAAACGTTCCGTTCGAAGAATTGTCGTCATATCCATTTTAAGGGCCAGGGACAGCAGATTTTTTGCTTGAATATTATAAAGGGGGTAAGATATAAAACATTCGTGCGAAGTTTCGCGATGGTTGGTCGGGTTGCTTCATTTTAAATCATGCGCTCGGTAAAGCGCCGAGCGGCTTCTCTTTGCCCTCCGGAGGAGGAAGACTGTGACGTCAACACTCCCTTGGTTCGCTTGGCGTCCTGACGGCATAACGCAGCATTGCCGTACTAAGTTTCACATCATTTTAATTCATTTGTAATTTTGATGAACTGCAGTTTCGGACTAATAATTAAAGCCATTGACTCTTTTAATGATGTTGCTAAACTTTTCTACGGTGAACCTAAAGGTGACTAGTGCCCTCAAGCCACCAGCAGCCAAAAATCCGTAGCACCAGTTACGATCTCGTTTCCGTTTTGCTGGTGGCGTTTACGCATTTCCGCTAGAATATGACGGCTCCCATGAATAAGCATTCGGCGAGAGAACGGTGGCGTTTCCAGAGGTAAGATTGATACCTGTCATTTATTGCTTTAAGAGACTTTCACTACACATGAAAATCAAACAGTTGACCCGCGAGATGTTACGGGCCCTTTAATGGAAGTCGATACCGAATCTGCACATCAGATAAGCGTCAAAAGGTGGTGTTATCTGAGGTGTCTTCTAGCGTCTTTTAGAAACCTTCGACGCATTCTTGAGGAACACTTTTCTTTTTTTCATAGGCTTCTCGTCTTCTGCTTCCTGTTGTCTGAGACTTTCATGGGAAGAGCCTTATGCGGCCACCTGTTCGCTTTGTAAGTCAGATGGTCACCATGAACCCATATTTACCTGCCGACAACCATCAGCGAATAACGAAGCAGCAGAAACGCAAGAAGGCGTTCTACAAATGTAGTCCAGCTCTAAGAAAACGAAAGCAAAAAATACGCTAGAGGGTTATAACTTTCAGGAAACAGTATGTCCTCGTGGGTCGTTAACGACCGTGGATACATTTTGGTCTTCCTGGCGTCCTATAGTCGGCTATCTCGAGCCATTACAACCTTGTGCATTTCCTTTGTACTTACGGACCCAGCAGACACCATCGAGTCCGTGAGTCCAAAGTTTGCGGATGTCTAAATAACAGAGCAGACGGACAGTTTCGCCCTCATGCGTCGGCTGCTGCTGCTGCCACGAAATGGTTGCCGTAGTTGCTCCCTTCGAAGCTCAGTTTGGATGGAGACGCGGCTTTGATTTATTGGAATGGCTGCATCACGAGCGAACCCCAGGGTAATGAAGCCTCTCCTCCCCTTCCCGTGGGAGTGCTTTTGAAGGACATTGCGTTATGGGAAGTTGGCTCTTTGTTCGCATTGTTTCTTTTTTTTTTCTGTTTTTCGCTTCTCTTTCTACACTCCAGCTCCACAATGCAAGACGACCGACTAAGCATTGAAGCATCCACCATGTGGCACATTTCACTCCGGCTTGTCAAACGACACTCTAGAAATGACTTCGGTTCTGATGGGTCGTGTCATCTAGAAAGCGAGTAGTGCACGGAAGTTTGCTCTTCAGGGAAGGCTATTCTTTCCGGAACGACGGGTCTTTGTCGAGTGTAGAGCGTCCGTAGGGTTTGCCTGCATGCGTGTCTAGACTTCGGTCGCCTTCGAAATCTCAACAGCGTAAATATTGATGCAACATGAAGAATGGTCAGTGACGGCACGGGTAGTCTTCCTGCTCCATGGACCAGGAAGGCAGTGGCAGTGTCATATGGCGTTTTGACGAATTCGGGGAGAACGGGTAGCGACCCGAACCGAGATCGGAAGCAGTCTGCGCAATTTCCCGCAAGAACGTCAGTAGACAGTTGGTTTACGCAGCAAACTCACGTATAAGCCATACATCGCTCACACGTCAGTCTCGTCTAGCCAAGCACGAGTTGGCCGGCGCCAACACTGAATAATCGCCACACGGTTCTTTTTGCTTTTCATTTTTTTTTTCTTTCATTTGGCAGCAAAATGTAAACGAGCTGTAAACGGTCTTTCTTCTCCAGTTTCCGGCAGACGCAAGCAAGATGGCGGCGAGCACTGTTTGCGCCTTTTTTTCTCAGAGGCTATAAATCTGCGCCTGAGTTTGCCGCGGCGCTTTGTCATTACGCGATTGGCTGCAGCGCCGCTCTGGCGGCGAAATGTCTGGCTGTACGGGCTGTTTACGTCGCTGTGCGACGTCGCCGTTATGCAGTGAGGAGGCAGATGTAACACAGATGGATGAAGTAACTCGCCTGCATGACCTGTGATGTCAGACTGACGGCGCAGTGTACCGCGATGACATCTCCGCAACAGCAGCAAATATTCAGGAGTTGTACGTCATTTTGGTATCGCTTTCCTTACGCTTTTCTTCAATAGCGTTATCTCCAATATAAGGCGTCACCTACGCTCTTTAACAAATCACAGGTAGCGACAGTGCCTTTCAGAAGGATAGTTGACCATAAGCGTATCTTGTAGTTAATTTTGTTTCGAAGCTCTGTGTAATGTCAAGATAAGCAGCAACAACAACAATATATGATGATGATGTGGGGTCTTTCAGCACTCCCGGTGGGGTACCCTACCCGTTAGCACGTTGGGCAGCAGGAAATATTCGGGAGCTTTTAACTTTCGTGAACCTGTTTCAGTCTGCACTTTAAAAACAGAACTCCACCGCACAACACGTTGGGAACCAATCACATTACAGAATGAGATCCTCCACTGCCCTGAATAATGCAGAAAAGAGAGAGAGAGAGAAAAGTAGGCGTACGCCCTTAACGTAAACGCATAATGTCACAAAAAGGCGTACGCCTACCGATTTCCACCGGCGCACTATTCCGTGCAGCCACCCTCCTCATATTTTTCTTTAACCCCCCCCCCCCCACCAATAAGGAAACATATTGATATCACTGTGAATGATGATTGGGTCTTAGCGTCCTATGTGGTGAAGTCTGTTTTATAGTCAACGAATTCGAACGAGCTTCACAGCATAACATGTCAAGAACCAATCAACGTCCAGAAAATTATTACCTCACGTGGTAGGTCAACAACCGCAGACATGCGCCTTCTTGTAACACATACCCAGTTAAGTCAAGGGTCGGGAAGAGGCGTGCACCTACCCCCCCCCCTTTTTTTTTTTTCGGCCTGTCAGGTGAATTAGCGATGTAATTGTTGTCGTTGCTTGGTTTTGTATGGTGCTTCTGCGCTTTTCCTTTTTTTTTATCACATATGTCATATCGGGTGCGTGAGCGGTATCATTCTGGGTGGTGATTGGTTCTGACCGTGATAGGTGGTGAAGTTATGTTTCCAGAATGTTCTACTTGCTGAAAACGCTTTACCGCTTCTACACTGTAAAAACAGAACTTCACCGCATAACACGGCGATGACCAATCGCTATTCCGAATGGCACCTTTCAACGACGCCACTTGCTGAAAGATATCATTCGGAATAGCGATTG